>VYZW01024152.1:0-58902 GCA_013401315.1 Balaeniceps rex
GTGCTTAGTTGCCGAGTGGGGCTAAACCACGACACTGAATCAGAAGTGGGTCCAGCCTAGGATGCTTATAAACATGCTTCTTATTTCCAGAGTAAATTAATTCTGGGCAATAATAACAATTTTTGCTCTTCGTACTAGCTTATCAATGTTTTCTCACAGTCCACATTGTTGGCCAAGATCTAGCATGCACTTGGAAAAAATATAAGCACTTGGTGTAGGCAATGGAGCACAAGTTAGATTTCTGGTGGATTTAAAAAAAAAAAAAAAAAAAAAAAAAACCCCCCAAACCTTCATTGAGTAAAAAAACTCTACCATACTTTATAAGTAGGTATCCTCACTGCCTTCCGTTTCTAGATTGCCTTAGGGTGTAGCCTCAGGAAAAATACATTACAGACTCAAGTCCTGAGCTGATGAATGCTACTCTTATGGCAGTAAGTTCAAGATCTGAAACAAACTCTTAAGAGTTATCGCTAGCTGGAGACAGCAGCAGGTAATGGGAAGCATTCCAGCGCGTTAGTGCTGAAAAAGCCTTTCTAGCAGCGGAGGATCCACAAACCCCCACAGTACAGGTTGTGACATCAAGACACCCTCAACTGGAGAAGAAAATACAATATTAGTCAGGGCTTCAACAGCCCTTCAATATGTCATTGGTTTTATCGGGACTAAATCCCAGTCAGGCAGGTCACTGCTGTATTCTCATCCAACGCTGTATTTTGCTTTAACTGGTTTATCAGAAGAATCAATCTTGCTGGTATAATAAGAGTTCTGGTAACTCTGGAAGGAATTTCTACTTCTTGCTGGTATAAAAAGAAGAATGCAGAAGTTTTAAATCAGTTCACACAAGGACACCTTAAACTCTGCCCAGTAAAAGCTTCACAACATAATTTGTCTGTCTTTCCTGGGACGTTTTATTATGAATACTTAGTAGGAGATGTCAACACTGAAATGTCAAGTTTCCTGGTCAAAAAACTTGTGTCATCTTCTCTTATCTAGGTTTTATTTAGAAAAATGCGTGCAGGAGTTTCTGACATACCAGATCCAGCCTGAGTTGGTGACAATTGTAGATAATTGCCAGCAAACCACTTAGTGCATTTTAATAATATCTTAAGAGCTTCCTAAATCCTCAGCCACGTTTCTTCCTAACGTAAACATTTTCAATATTTAATTTAGGTGATGCCAAGGAAGACTGCCCTCCTCTTCTTGCCAGCTGAAAAGTCGTGAACAGGTCTCACAAGAGCTGGGGCAAACAGCAGTATTGATCTGCCTCGATGGCGAGGGAGGACGGCTGTTGTGATCATCCACTGTCAGCTCCGCTATTGCGGCGAGAGGGGTGTAAAGACATGGATTTTAATCCGTTTTCAGGTTTGGTTTTTTTTCCCCCTATAGGTTTGTACTGTGGCAAATGAGCTTCATCCTGTCTCAGCCAGCGTAAGCTGGTGTAGCTTCGGTAATTACATATTTCATAGGCCAGTGATTGAAGTGCTCTTACAGTCCTTTCCCCTTCTGAATGAATGTTTATTACCTGGAGGCTTCTTCAAAGGACCCGGGGACAAAGGTTTCAACTTAAGAAAACATTTATGCAGGTCCACATACGCAGCCTTGATCTACACGGCAGGTAAGTGTGCATGTAAGCACGTTAGAGATTACGGCGTGAAAACACACAGAGTTACATACCTGCCTAGTGCACAGCTGGATAGGGACAGACTGTTCTAAAATCATTTAGAAAGTGATGCAGGATGTCCATGTCTGTATCTTGGCACCTATTTTATTTTCTTTCCCTTTTTTTTCTTTCCTGCTTATGCAAGTAATCTGTTAAATAGCAATAACCAAGAAAGAATTAGTATTATGTCAGAAAAGCACCTTTTCCCTTGTGCCATTATCAGTTTTTCTTTCTTCTCTGTGAGCATCATTCTTTCCTCCTCCAGTGAGCTTCTAATGCCTTTCTGCTTGAATGCTATGGTTACTGCATTGCATCCACTGATTTTTAAAAATAAGTTTTTTAAATGCCCATTTCTGTCAGGTATTAAGTGCTGTCCAAGGCAGGTCTGATAAACAGGGAAATAAAACCAGACCTGATCTATGTCCCTTCTGCAGAAAAAAGAGGTGATATTCGCAGCCATTTGAATGGTGTTGTAAAAGCACAGGGAGAGATCCTGCAGTGCAGGCGGCGTGACGGTGCACGCTCCTGTGCCTTTGCATTGCTGCAGCCTCTCTCCACGGGCTGGCCCATCAATTCCAGCTCTGTTTCAGGAGCCTGGGAGGGAGGGCAGTGGGTTGCATGGGTGCACAGCAACCGTAACCGGGCCACCAAGGGCCAGGATTGCCTCGGTCAGCATCCTTCAAGTGGGTGAAGCAGTGGATGACTTCAGGGATGGGATGTCTTCTCAAAGGTGTAGCAGCATTACCGCAGTCTTCATCCCCAGCAGAGATGCTGTGTTGCCCATCAGGCCTCAAGGGATAATGGAGCACTATATGTGTATCTTGAAAATTTACTCCCTACAGTCTATTGGAGACTGTGTGGAGGGAAAGTCTCTAGCCCCAAACATGCTATTATGCATGATTACTGAGCTGGTTGTAGTTATTTCCAGGTAAAACATTAATCATGATGGATTGATTTTTTTCTGCTTGGGATATGTGACTCTAAAGAACTCAATTTTAACAGAGCATTAATTAAATGCTGATTCCTGCCATTAACCAGTGCTTTAAAAATGTGTAACACAGCCTGTGTGAGGCCAAGTAATTTCACAATAGTGCAGTTTTCTATTTGTTATCTTTTCTATCGTTCCTCCACCTTGAGTTGTGGTTATATTGTTATTTTCCTTTTGATTTTATTACCTTTACCCATCTTTTTAATTTCCTTGCCCGGAGTGGATGGGTAGCCTGGACTGTGCAGACCACCCATGCTTTGAGAATGATGAGAAATGGAAACAATTTGACCTCCTGGGATAAAATACCATGGGCATTGCTTTACAAACCACTGGGGAGAACTGGGTTTGTAGATTGTCCCTCCCTCCAATTAAAAAATGAAAAAAACACCTAACAGCAAAGGCCCCTTATGTGTTGAAGCACAAGAGGGCAGTGTTACGTTGAATTGAGTCGCACGAGGGTGCGATTAGCATGGGAACACTTTATGGCTGATTAATTTAGGCTGTTTGTGAAGAGGCGTCTGCCAGGGAAGCAGCAGGGTGAGGCCAGCTCCCACCCGGGGCTGGGCGGTGGAAGAGGCAGCCAAGCTCAGAAACCACCTTCTTTGCCTGGTTTAGTGTCAGCTGCCTTGGGACGCTGCTGGGCAGGGCATTTTGGGACACAGGTCTTGCTCCAGGGTCCCAACAGCCACCCTAACCCCCATGGGGGTCCGCTGTGACTTACAGCACCTGTCTGTCTGTCTCTGCCCACTGGGATTTCTGCTCCTACCTTGGGCGCAGGGGTGCCTTGGCGGCACTTGCCCGAAAGCTCAGCAGAAGCTGCTTCATTGTCTGCATCTGGGTTTAAAGGGCAGGAATGCCAATCTTTTCTCAAATCCCTCCCCTGGTGTGGCTGGGGGTGAGATGTCCCAACTCTCACCGTCTCTGCTGGAGCTGCTTTGGTGTTTGTGCCACGTAACACCACCCAGCATAGGTGGGAACGACCAGGCTGGTCCAACACAGGGGCTTGCCAGCCCTGCGCCGTGTCAGTAAAAGACAACCTCATTGTCAGTCAGTGCCTTTTATGGGCCAATAAAAGAGAAGAAGTTAAAAAAAAAAATTATGCATGGAAACAGCTGTGAGTGTATAAAGCCAAAGGTGTCTTCCCAGGGAGAGGAGGGATGGGGAGAGGAGCCTCTCCACAAAACAAGCACCACATCCCCGGCAGGGTACCAGCAACCTGATCTTTCACAGCATGGTCCTGTTTTACCGGGAGCTCTCCGGCCTCTGAGGTTCCTTTGTCAGCCCCTGGTTTTTCATGAATGATTTGAGAGTGTGGGTTACCTCTAACTTTTTCCCTGTTTTCAAGGAAGCACGACATTAAAAGCAAAGGTTTTATGTGTAACTATGGTGGCCAGTCTTGAAACACCTATTTCTGCACACGCAAAGGAAGGGTTGAGCATAGACATGCATAATTTATTTGTGCCTGGAGGCTGGTTGCTTTTGTGCTCTCTAGTTTTCTGGTGGTTGTATCATGCCTGGGAATGGACTTCAGCTATAGACATGAGCATGGTGCTCTGACCCCGAAACGGAGGCCACTAAAAGACTCATCAGTGCTTCATACTGTCTCAGCCAAGCTTGCCAGACTGTGCTGGTGCAGAGTCCTAGGAGATGCCACTGCAGGCTCAAAGCCTCAGGCACCATTTTTTGATGTACACAAAAGACCTTGTTTTAATAGGAATTAATTAGCAGTTTAAATACTTGCAGGGTAGGAAATCCCCCATGGGGTATACTCGTTAAGGTTTCTTTACACATTACCTCCCAGGAGGATGCAGACTTTCCCTTACTTTCCAGCATCCCTCGCTGCTTCAGCAATAACTCCAGTAATTGTATCACAGCCACAAAGTACTGCAACTGCAACCGTAAAATCTTTCCCGTGCTCATCCGTTCCCCTGTGTCAGATAGGATTGTGATGGGCAATCATTTATCAAGGAGTCTGAGGTTATAGTGTCACATATTCATGCCCGGGGTGCCTTTAAGCAACGACGAGGTGATAATGTCAGTGTAACCACACATCCCGTTTGCATTATTTATTGCTCTCATGAATGACAAATTTGTATTTTAAAATGGCTGAGACATTTATCTGCTGTCCCAAAAAGCCGAATTATGAATGTGGCATAATCTTATCTCTAGGGCAGACATTCCCTTTTATTATTGGCATTTAATAAGAGAATGTGTAATTAAAGGAAAGTAATTAACCTATTTCTAGGAACTTTGTGTCTTGAATAAACAGGCAGCTAATGCAGCTGTAAGTGTGCTGCCGGGAGTCCTGCCTGCCGAAGCTGTCTTCCGAGGCAGGTGGTCTGCATTATAACGAGGGAGAGGACTGCGTATGAATGTCTATAAAATGGTACCGCAGCATTGCATTCTCGTTAGGAGCTTTAATTTTGGAGACATTTTGCAAAGGGGTAATTTCTCCTCCTATGGGGTGACCTGATAGTCGGGGCAGAGGCTGAGGCGAGATGAATCCCGGCTGAACCCTGGCATGGCTTTACCACAGACAGAATAATCCTGGCGATTTGGGAGACCCTCACAAGTGGGGTGACTGAATGGAACAGGAATCCCATTCAGTTTTCCTTCTCTAGTGACAATCATCAAAGACTCAGGGTGGCCAACTAGTAGAAGCAGTTAAAGACTTAAGTAATACTGAGTTATCTCATCAGCAAAAATCAGTGCTTGCAATGTGGGCTGGCTCTCCACTGACACATGTGCTCTGCGTGGCATGTGGCTCTCCCGTGCCCCACTTGCTACAGCCTGGGTGCTTTGCTGGAAGCCGTTCTGCTGTGTGTAGCAGGACAGGGCAATCACAAAAAAAATCCTGAGTCCTCTGTCACTGTTCCAAGTTTCCCCCTTTTTGAAAAATGTGACTAATTCCTATCATTTAAAAAAACCCCTCCTGGTAGAGCATTTAATCTTTCAACAGCAGAACATATTGCGGAGGCTAAGAGTACATCCAGAAAGACAACAGGCATGAGTAGCAGCAAAAGAAATTGCAAGTAGATATATGGGAAAACTTCTTCATGATGGATGTGGGCACACACTAGAAAGAGAGACTGTGGGATCCTGGAGATATTCAGATACTCTGCACGAGGCCCTGAGCAACCTGATCCACCTTTGAAGTGAGCCCCGCTTGGACCAGGGGTTGGATCAGCGACCTCCAGCGATGCCTCCCACCCCAAACTACTCTGAATCTGGAAGCTGATCAGCTCCCCGACCACGTCAATCATAGAAAGCGCTTGTCTGGCTGCCCCGGCAGCCCTGGGATGGGGGCTGTGCCTCTGGGGAAGCCGAGGATGGAGAGCACTGGCTGGACGGCGTATGGCAGCTGTGCCGTACCTGCCCCAAATACAGGTCCGTGCTGTGCTTTTGGTGCTGCCAGGCAGAGCAGCCCTTGGTGCAGTTTATCACAGGGATTCGAGAAAATGATATTCAAGAGTTCGTGCAAATTATGAGGATGCTGGGAAGCTGTTCTGACACCTGATGAGCTGCTGCTCTAAAAATGCTCTGTATCTGCTTATCCTTTGCAAAGCGACACCAATACGAATGTGTCTGATTTTGTAAAGTGTGCTTTTTCTGTAGGCATTCAAGCTGCTTTGGGCTGCATGATTATGAGAGCTGAGTTTCAGCTTCTGCTTTGCTGTCATCGTCAGCATTCATAACCATTGCCTGAGAGGCGCTGGGTGGTGGGAATCGAGCCCCGGTGCAGCTCCAGGTGATTGCTTTCCTCTCCTGGAGCCTCCGCACATGCTGCATGAAGGTCACCATGCGGTGATTACCATCATCTGGCCCCTCCACTGGATAGCCAGGCAGGTAAGGAAGGCTGTGCCTATCATTTAAATGAGATGCTGGCTCATCTGAGATTCACAGTCCTGCCACGAGGTTAATTACCTTTCTTTAAATAAACATGGCAGTGAAATCTTCCATTCTTTTCTTTGGCACGCTGATAGAAAGTTCAAGGAAAGGAAAACTGATATGAATTTATGCTTTACAATTGCACTATTATTCCTGGAAAATATCAGCTATAAACTAGTGCACTATAAACCTGGTGCAGATGCAGATAAACCGGAGTCGCTGATGAAGTGATCGGCTAGAGAGCAGAAGGCTTATCTGCAGGGGGAACAGCTTGACCAGCAAACCATTCCTCATGTAACCAAAGCCTAACCAGTTCTGCAAGGTGGAGGGGTGGCCATGGCCGGATGAAGGTGCCATAAAGCTCAGACAAACAGCCGTAACCATCCAGAGGTTTCTTCGTTTGCTGTGGCTAACCTAAGCTGGGCATGCGTGACACGAGGTGACGTCCCAGCACCTTCCTCGGACCCCAGCCGCTGCAAGCTGAGCACGCTTGCACGGGGCGTCAGCTGGCTGGGGCTTTGCAGTTGCATAATGGGATGGAGCATAAATACGAATCCTGACATTATCTCTGGAGACGGCGTCAGAACTATTCTACACCTTATCAATTCATAACACAGCCGCTTTCAAAATGCTCCACTTGAACCAGGAGCTCTGCATGTGAAATCGCGCTGTGAAATGTGCTCAGGGTAGCTATCACGCGCTTCAGCCGTCGAACGCCGTGCCTGCCATCCCGTTCAGTGTGAGGCGGTCCCCTGTAGCGCTGCATTTTTGGCTATTTGTTCTGACTTTTCCTGAATGAGCGAATCACTGCAGCTTTCATACTACAGCGGCTCCTCCAGCGCTGGCTCTCGAGACCCTCTCCACTCACCACCTCTGTCCGAAGGTCCCCGTGGTGGCTGGTGCTCCAGCGCAGCTGCAGGAACGGCCTCCTGCCTTGCCAAGGAATGAAAAAGGGAGGGGGATTTGCTTTCTGCAGTGAGCTCATATTCTGAGAATGGGCCACGGCGGCTCATTGCTAACATATGCAGCGCTAGACCATAGCTGGGGGGCCGCGAGGGATTGCCTGCATTCCCAAACAACAAAGCAGGAGAGGTTTACAGTGGGGTGACAACGGCGATTGCACCTCCCTGTTCTGCAAAGAGATCAGACACCAACCAGCCAGATGCTAACACTGAGGGGTTTTAACCAGGCACGGTGCTTTGAAGTATTTTCCTGAGCTCTGAGTATATTTTTTTAAAGGCTAAAATAACACTTTGAGAGTTGTGTTGTCATTGCAGTGTCCGGTCCTGCCGTAGGATGTGCCAGTGTCCCAGAATAGAAAGCATTTTTTTTTTTTTTGTTGAGGTTTAGTTTCTGAATGAGCAAAACATCAAGCAATTGCCATAAAGCTTTTCTCTGAGTAACGTTCTTGTCCTTCTAGATTTGGGTGACTATCTGACACGGTCTATACTGGCTGAAGATTAAAGGAGCCTGTGGGTCTGGCTGTAGTTTCCTTCCACCCTGTCCTGGCAAAACAAAGCAAAGACAAACGTGACGTCCCCCCGGTGCGTTAGGTAGGGGAGCGGTTCGGGGACTCGGAGGCAGGCGGGCTGGGGGATGCTGGGCTGGGCGATGCTGGGCTGGGCTGCCCCTGCGGACGGGGCCAGGCTGAGTCCATCCTCCCTGGCCGCGGTGCACGGGGGAAGGAGAGCGCAGTGGAAACTGCAGCTGTGTCATGCCGGGCGCCGGAGGGATCCTGGCGGAAAGACTGGCAAAGCGCCCTGAGGGTTTCCTGGGAAGGACCATGCAGTTTTTGGAAAGCTTTTAGGACATGTCAGATTAATGCCCATTGGGAAAGTTGAGGTGTAGCTGATCCTTGGGACAAGGGTGTGCTAGAGTCCAGAAATGCTCAGCTGAAGTCCTTCCCAGCCTTTTTGTCCCTGTGAATCTCCAACCACAACCTCCTCCCTCTTTCGTGATGTGACTGGGTCTAAGCCCACGAAGAAACCATGTTCTTCATGGCCTCAGACTCTGTTTTGCAGAGATGTTACTAGGCTCACCCCATCCACATTTTTATCTCCCCGTGACAGCGCTGCCATACTGAGTGCTCGCTTTGTGCTCCCCTGGTCCCGGGGGAGGGCAGCTGGGGCAGAGGGGTGCTGGGGATGTCAGGAGCTGTGAGCCCATTCCAGGAGCCACCTCCCTCTGCACTTCGGCAGGTAGGCAGCGGTGAAGCCAGGAAAGTAGAGAAGATGGACGTGTAAAAAGCCAGACACGGTTTATGCCCAAAGGTCAGACGGAATCAATATGTTCCCACAGAGCATATTGCATCTAATCAGTGTTTTCTGGTGGAAAATTTCTGATGCGCTTGAAACCTGAGGCTGGATTTATTTGCAAATGCCTAGTGAGTGATAAGCAGGTGATTTAGTACAACATTTATTTTGCACTGGAAAAAGAAATATATTAAGGCTAGCGTGATTTTTTTTCTCTGTGATGTTGGGAATGGTCACTGCCCAGCAGGTCGTGGCAGAAGCTGTGTCTGCTCTACTTCTGGGCCAATTGTTGTGGTTTTGCTACTGGAGATGGCAAAAAATAACCGCCGTTAATTAGAGTTGGGGAGATGCCAGTTCTTGATTTGGAATAAAACCGAAAGTGCTGGCAATTTTTAAGGAAAGCTTTTTCTTGCAAAACAGTTGAGATTCACAAGTCACTAGATCACAAATGTAGTGGTGCTTACAGGGAACAGCAATAAACCCCCTTAGCTAGATGGGAAAAATGCTTCTATTTTAGTATGCTGTGTTCAGCTCCTTCTAGATGAAGAAGTCGAACAGATTTACCAGCAGAATGAAGAGCCTTTGCTTGCTTTTATGCTGGACTGTGGATGCTATTGCAAACTGCTGTTTGTACAGTGAGCTAAAGAGAACCTCTGTAGCACGAGGGGTTTAGAGATCCCAGACTTTCATCTTGTCCTGAATCTGCTCAAAATATCCCACATGAAAAAAATGAAGCATTCAAAAAATCACTGCTATGCATAATAAAACCACTACAGAAAGTGTTATTTACACACAAATATGTAAAAATCGAACCAGAGCCAAGAGGACACATTTCAGCTGTGTGGAAGTAAAATGATTTGCTAACTCCCAGATGAAGGTGGTGAGCTGAAACAGAGCAGTTTGCACAAAATGTGTCAATATGGTCAAAACGGCAGTTTTTGACGAGAAGAAAGATGCAGAAACTCCGCTGGGAAGTTTTCGCCCAGCTCTGAGCCGGGGCTCAAGGCAGCACTCACAGTGCCACCACCGCTGGTGCACGCTTCGCTCTGATCCGTCACATCAGGGAGAGCCAGGAAAAAAATCATTACTCCATCTCTTTCCCCCTGCAAGGTTGTTGGTTACAGCTGGGAGGGACAGCCCAAAACTTCACCCCAGGGCCCTTCCCGGCTGCGAGCCCCTCTGCCGAGATGCCCTCCAGGGGTGGTCTCCCTGCGGTGGCCTTGCTTTTGAGACCTGGCCCATTGGAGCAGTGGCATGCATGGGCCAGGAGAGACAGGGAAGGGGACATCTCCCCTCCCTAGTCCCTTTCCTTCCACTGGTTGCCTGGTGCCATCCTGCACTGAGCCCCACCTTTGCTTTTGCAGTCAATTAGAGAATCTGTGGGGAGAAGCGCTTGTTCTGTATCTCAAGGTGAGAATCGCACTTGGTGTTACCTCTAAGATTAAAAACAAAGTACACACCCGCCCCGAGGACAGGCGTTTTCCAGCCTGCTCCACGCAGCTCCTGCATGCTGCTGCAGAGATTCCCGTCCCATCCACCATGCAGTGAAAACCGTGCATCCTTCTGCAAGAGGGGGACGGCGACTGGAAGTCATCGGCTGCTGCCGTGCCCCGGCCCCATCCGCCGGCCCGGCGGTGCTCAAACCTGCCGCGGCTGCAGCTTGCTCTTCGGGTCTGCATGGCTGTGCAGAGGGGCTCCTTGCTGATGGTCCATCTGGGGTTTCTGGCGAGGGGGCGGAGGCAGGCTTAGCCCACCCAGCAGCTCCTACCTCCTGCTCTCCCACCACCATGATGTGCAGGGTCCCAGTGGGTCCCTAAGAGGTGGAGAGAAGTTGGTTCTAGGGCCACGTTGGGGAGCAAGACTTGGCCCCCGTGCACGGTCCCTGCAGGGGTGCACAGCCGCCCCAGGGAGCCCAGCTCCTCATCCTGCACCAGGGCGGCATTGCAGCAGTGAGGCCCCCCCGGGGAAAACCAGCCAAACTGGGGGGGCTCAGGTGTTTGATTTCCACCCGAGTCCCAACACCTGCGTGTGACCCTCAGTCCTGACAGCCTCAGCAGGATGCCTTCGGGAGATGCCCCTTGGTCTGGTGGGAGAAGCTCTCCTCTCAGCAGGCCTTGAAGTGTGCCAGTGCTCGATAAATCTAATTTGGTCCAAATTTACTACAAGACACCGTCTCTTCAGAAAAGCGTGTTTACTTTCCTTCTGGCAGTGACCCAGCAACACGACACTACGGCTGCACGGAATTGCAAGCGCGGTGTATTAAATTATTGCTGCTCCTTTGACTGACATGCAGAATGGAAGTTATAACTGATCTGTTTTTCCATGGAAATCTCTTGCATTTACGTATATCTAATTGAGTAAATCTTGTCTGTGCACAGGGACTGCTTGTCCTGCTGCCTCTCTATTACTCTGAGATTGTATTAAGGTGCCTCGTCATGCCCAGAGTGTGTACCCTTATAGACCCCTGTGTGTATCCCAATTGCAGCAAGTTTTCTGTGACCTTTTCAGTCAACCTCCTACTGGCTGTGCCTACCGAAAAAATAAAAACTAAAGGCAGCTCCTCCAGCCTCCGTTCTGAGCTCCCAGTTTTGCTGTGGGCCTCAGAAAACTCAGCTTTATACCTTTTATTTCAGCCAGACGCCAGTCAGCAGATTGCTTTCTGTGTAGAGCATGGTCTCTTCTCCCAATTACCACGACTGTTGGAGCTTTAAAGTTGATGATTTTATGTTGTTGGAATACAAATTTATCATTAGAGATATTAATAATGACTGCTTGACTTTATAATTAGCCATGTATCTACATTGCATTCAGGAGCTGTTAGTCTTCAATGAACACATTCCAAATAATCCATTTATATTTAAATAAATTGACACGCAATAGCTATATTAATCAATCTAAATCTAATTCCTATTTAGAAGCCTCTGCTTTGCCACTTGTAATTTTTCTTAGGATAGCAGCAGTCGGGTTTGGTGGACCACAGGGTTTGCTTGGGATTGGGAGCCCAGAAGGGCCGAGTGGGAGAACAGGCACTGGTCTGCTCCCCTCGCAGCTTCCCCGTCCGCCAGCTACAGGGAGATTCAGATCATGATAGTGGGAGTGTAGCATTGGTGGGACAGAGATTTGTGCCTTCTGTCACCTGCATGAATTATTGGATCTCTCCAGCGGTTAATAAGATTCCTTGAATCTGAGGTTGTTAAAAATTAACTTTCATTTTTCCATCCATAAAATTTAAAATTATCTGCTGATATTTATAATAGCTTGATTTAAGTTTGTTGGTCACTTTATTGATTTACTAAGGTAAAGGCTCTCCTGGCTTATTGTCACACCTGGTCGAATTCCAGGTAATAGGCGTATGAGGGGGCTTCACAGCAGCCAACAGCGACGTGCCAATGAGATGAGTGCAGAGAGCTGGGAACTTCAAGCTGAGTTTGCACTACAAAGTTTGGGTCCTGCCAGTCCCAGGCAGGGGAGTTTTGTGATTCAATCCCCCACCCATGAAGTGAAGATTATAATTCTCAGGATCTTGAAGCTTCTAATAATTTACCCATTTGGGGCAAATATTTGAATGTGTGTGAGCAAGGAACTGCATATCATGCCTGCCAAAAAATCAGTTACCTGATTTTTATACCTTTTTGGACTGCCATCCTTAGTCATTCCTCGTTCATTTGTGTGGATATTGAAAAAAAGAAGACTATTGTTTCTGCAGATGAGAGCACCAGTCCTCAGCCGGTGGACACTCTGTGTGACATTGCTAAAGCCACATTAGCACTCAGGGAGCGAGGATCACAGTGATGAGTTTCTCTTTTGAGGGGGTTGGGTTTATTCACTAGCAAAAGAGAGGTGCCCATCTTATTGAGCACTGTCAAAACCTGAGGAAGTTATTCCTCCCTAGAGGACCAGAGTAGGTGTGAATATCTCTGCAGTGAGCAAAATCTTTGAAACCCCACCAGGGAGTTCCTGAAGGTGATGAAAATACTGTTTTCAACTGTTTTGCAACATGTTTTTATCTCCATGAAGCTCCTACCAAAACAATCACACAAAAAACCACGTCTTGCTGCAGACTGATCTTATTTCTCTGTGTCTTCTTCTTAGTGAAAATAAATAAACAAAATAATAACAAAACCCACCCAGTGTATGATGCCAACAGAGATTGCTAAACCCCGCAGCGCTTGGGGCGGTCGGGGCGAGGCTGGGTGTGTAGCACTGTCCACGGTCACCAAGAAACAAGTCAGAAAAAGCAAAGGGAAGAGAAACGGAGGTGCCAACATGGATATGGCTGGCAGGTCAGCCCTGCCTGAGCCCTGGGTTAGTTGGGATGGCAGGAGACCTGGGGGACATTACTTTACTGATTGCAGGTGTTTGGCTGCAGAGGAGGTTTGTCTGGTTGTGGTGTCCTGGCCACTGGCTGTTGCTCAGGGACATCCCACCAGAGAGATGGAGCTCAGTCCTTCTCCAAAATAAGGGAGGTGCCTTGCTGGGCAATGCCCCCAGCTCCTAGGGACTCCGTGGCACGAGCAGCGCTGGAGTTGCCGGAAAGGAGCCGAAAACCTGCCAAACTTCAGCCGGGACCAGGAGAGCGAGCCTGCGTGGGGCTTCATTAATAGGGAGCCGTTAGGGGTTGCTGAACAAAAGGACTTGTCCTGCAACGGTACAGTAGGCAGGGGGAGATTGGGTTTATTTGATTGTGTTTTAGCCAGGTCTGATGTTTTTTTTCCACTTTGAAAGTCCCTTTATTTTCATTTGTGCTTTCACATAACAGCTGCGGTGTTTCAGAGCTCCCGGGGTGTTTTTGTGTGCATGGTGGAGAGGCGTCCGGATCTGGGCTGGGCTGGGTTCACACCACGTGCCAGAAAACTTCCCCCAGCCCCGTCCAGTGAACTTTAAACCTCCCATAGTCCAGAACAACACCTAAAATCACTGCGAGGTGCCACAGCAGGAGAGCAGAAAGGGCGAAGGGAAGCAACAGTTTTATACAAATGTACAGGTAGAGGGAATTCGTTAGGTGAGAATGGCCACGTGATGCGAGAAGTGGAAAAACCCCAGTGGCTCTGCCAAATTTAAGCCTGGGATGGGGGGATCCTGGGAATAATACATGTTTTATACAAGTTTTCATTGTTAGCTTTTCCCAGTCAGATTCTTTATCTGGTGGGGTTTTGTTCACTAAAGCTGTTTGATGTTGCCTTTCATTTTCCCCAGTCATTCTTCCTTTCCAATGGCCTGTTGTTGTCTGTCCTTATTACCTGGAGCCATTCTTTTCTACTTCTTCAAAAACTTCCACTACCTTTGCTAAAGGCTGGATCACATCCCATTTAAAGTCAACAAGAAAGACTTTGGTGAGCCCCAAACAGGACCTGAACCTTTCAGGTTTCTCAATATTTGCCTCCTAGGAACCACCATTTGCAGGCAGTGTTACAGCAATATTAAGCTCTCATTTTGTGCTGCAACTGGCATCCCAGGGTATCCCGCAGAGCTTTACAAAGCTCCTGGTGGTATCAACTCACTCCACTTGCTGTAGGTGTCGTTTAGACAGCAGCATCACACAGCAGTCTGAAAAGCAAAGGAAAGTACTCTCCTACAGAGGCTGTAATAGGAGGGTAGGGAGTGTGCAGGCTAGATTAATACCCCAGGTGTGACAGAAGTACCCAGAGGATGTTTGGAGATCATCTGTGGTTTTACTGCCCGGAGTATCCCAAATGGGCGGGGAAACTCTGTCTCGGAGCTGCACATTGTGCATCGGCTCATCCCAGGTGCGGTCTTCCAGTCCTGCTCTTTGACAGCTAATTTTGTGCCTTTTTCTTCCTTTAATTACAGCAATTCATCACACTCTCTGCCAGTTCATCCTCTCCAATATACCAGGATGGTGAATGTCATTTGTTCAGGTAGGACAAGGTGAAGCTTGCCTGCTGGGAGCAGTGATTTTTCCTTAAGGACCTGGCAAATGCTCTCAGCTGAGTGAAGTCTTTGGGTTATTTTAGCTCCCTTCTGCTTCCTTTTCTCCTATTTTTGCATGACCATTCTATAGATTCAGTTCCTGATTAGCCAAATTGCATCAATTGTGGGTCTGCTTGGGGAAACTCAAGATCTTCCCTTACCTTCAGCTGTATCAGAAAGTTGTGTGTTGTTCCTGTGGGGTTGGAGAACAAACAGGGTTCATGCGGCTCCATCAGCAGGACATTTCAAATGGGTGTTTGTGGTTCAGAACAGCCTGGCCTCCTTAGCTCTTCTTTAAGGATCTCACAATAACAGACATCTCACAGGGTTTGGGTGAATAACCTCCATTCTAGCGTGTCCTATTCAAAAGCTGCCAGTGACTCTTCCTTGTTTGTTAGCCACTAATTTAAGATCTGAAGGACTTGTTGCTCGTGATATTGGTGGGGTGATTCAAGGTTATTTAGTTGTGGTGTTTCATGAGAATCTCAGCTTTCATTAGGGGAGAGGAAAGAAGTAAATATTTAGTGCACTAAACGATTCCAAAAAGAAAGCTGAACATACAAAGCTGCAGGGCCAAAATTCAGAAGGCAAGTTAAGACTCTGCTGCCTTTAAAACTATGTTATAGTTACTATTTTTAGATGTCATGATGTTTTTAACGAACTCCTGAATTTTTAGACCCTGCAGCAATTCAGTTGGGAAGAATTATAGTTTTAATCTGCAGCATACCTTTGGAATCTTCCCTGGTTTAGCTGAGAGGGAAGAGGATGCTCTAGGGAGCTGCGTACGTATGTATTTTTTTGTACGCTGCATATATATGTACACATATTAGCATATCTGTTTTTCTTTAATTGTATGTGTCTTGCTAACTGGATGGTTTTGCAAGGGTCAGATCTATAATCCAAGAAGATAAAAGGTTTAAGAGTAATGGCACAAATATACTATGCATTTTACTGGTTCAACAGTCATGATATCTGGATCATATAAAAATAGCTATTTAACAACAACCGTTTCTCCCACAGCAATTAAGAACCTATGAAAGTTGAAAGATGATGAGCATCATATAATTGGTTGTGCAGAGTCTAATGAGACTCTATTTTCTCAGTAAATAGAATATTCTCTTTCTTGAGAATAGAAAGAATAACTGATGATAAATATTTATAAGTGAATCTTATCTTTCTCCTGTCATGGAATCTTCATCAACAAACTACACTTAAAAAAAAAAAAGGTACTCACATTAGTAATGCAGCTTATTTAATACTGTTTAGTATTTGTACGGCAGTGGTGGCCAGAAGACCGAATCCAAGATCTCATGCTTCCCATGCCAAATTGCTGGATGCTCAGATCAGGCTACAGTGAAAGTCAGGGTAACTCCAACGGTGCCCTGGTGTCCAAACCTGTCGCAGAAAGGTGTCTGGATGTCTCCTTCTGCAACACCCTGGTGGCCATGGGAGCAGCGTGAAGAGCACTCACTCATCCGTTGAGGCCGTTTCATCTGAGGATAATGGTCGACCAAGGCATGAGAGCTGAACACTGCTCCTCATGCCTGCTCTGGGAGCAAATCCTGGAGTAATGCACCGTGAAGCAACAGAAGCAATCTCAGGGTTACATATGGCTTTCTGAGCTACTTGTGCAGCTATTTACTGTGCTTTATCATCAAAGTGGGTTGGACGCTACACAGCACGAGCAGTTTGTATCAGGGCAGTGGGTAAGTGTGTGTATCTGGAGGAATGTCAGCTACAAGATGTCTTTCTGCAAGGAAAGTTCTTCTTCAAAGCTTTGTTCTTTAGTCTGATTGTACACAAGTTTTAACAAAAGACACCCAAACAGTTTCCACTGTAGACAAAAAAAAGTATCCTGTTTGGGCTATGCTCCCAACCATCTGCATTCTGACATGAAGCAAAACGTCCTTGGAGCTGCCACACCTGATGAGACAGAGCGAGCTGGGGGTCCCAGGCTCCAGGTGCCATCTCCCTGCTCTGCTGCCTGCCAGGTATCCCATGGAGGCATCACCTTTTTGTGGAGAATTTTGGAATCTAATTCTAAACAATGCATCTTCTAGTCGCTGCCTTATTTTATTTCTACAACTCTGCTTAATGTTCCTTATGTGAGTTTTGGGGGATGCATTTTCTGTAGTAATTCCAGTCACTACTGGAGTGACTACTTGAGAGCTGTTTTGGCCATGGCGTGAGCTGTGCATGTGCTGGCTGAACCTGTTTTGTCAGCGTGGATTGTACAATGCACTCACGTAAGATCTCTTGGCCAGCTCAGCTGACATGTGCTACGATAATGTTCTGACTGCAAGTAAAATAATGCGAAGATATATATTGATATTTCAATTACTTTTTAAATTGTACTTGCTGAGATCCCCGTGCATGAATTGGGCATTAAAGTATGGATTGTATCTGATTCTGAGACCACATCATTTTGTCTGTTCAATGCATATAATAGCTTATACTTCCACCCTTGGGTAATTGCCTCTGCTTTAAAGAGTGACCCTAAATTGTATTTACAAAATAAATTAATGTTCACTTCTTATGGAGAAAAGATTGCTCCAAGGAATCTGCGTAAGCGCGATTTTCTCTGCTCTTCTTCCATGGTGTCGATCATAAATAAGTAGCTATGAGTGCTCATGGGACAGTGCAAGGGCTTCTCGTAAGCAGTTGCTTTTACAGCTCGTTTATGGCTAGGGTGTTGAGGAACTAACAGCTTGAAACAGAACCAATGGCAGTTGTAAATACGTCTCTTAACGTGGATATATCTTCATTTTTTTGCAGGAAACCAGGTGATAGCAGAACAGAGATTCCTGAAGAACCTCCTTTTGAAGGCAAAGGTGACCTCTTTTCAGCAAGGTATTAATGGGTATCGTGTGGACAGCTGCTGTGACTGCGAGGCAAGTTTCTTTATTTAAGGAGGAAGAACTCTTACTTGTCACCAGGGAAAATTTTAAATGCACAAGAAGTGTCTCGTGTAGTACAAAATACTACTGCGCTCTTTCCTGAGGCATATGCTTAGATAGGATTTTTCTCTAAAGAAAACGAGGCGGGAACATTGCATGCCAGATGTCGTCTTAAACATACTTGCTAAACAAGGTCATGTTAATTCATCTGGGTTCAAAACAATTTCACTTACAGGATCAGGGATTATTATTTCACTGAGACTGAATAAAAGGTGCAGGTCTTAAAAGCAACAGATGAAATTTTTTTTTTAGTCATATTCTGAATGGAAATCGTATTCTTTTCTTAAAGGAAATCAAATAAAATAAAGCATTATGAGTGCTGCTGACCTGTACCTCTGCTGAGACCAGGGATACCTCTGTCTACTCCATTGTTATGGTGAGACCGGAACAGCAAACGCGGTTCTGCCTTCCACATCTTGGAAAGGATGCTACAAAACTGGAAAGGATGCTGGAAAGAGCCATAGTAAAGATAGGAGGATGGGAAAATGTGCCTTATGGTGTGAGATTTACAGAGCTCAATCTGTTTGGTTTATCAAAAAGATTTCAGCCTAGATTCGATTACAGGGTTTACCTTTCTTCATGAGGAATAAATATTATACAGGTACTGTTCCACCCAGTGCCCAAAGGCATAGCAAGAACCAGTGTTTGATAGTTAAACTTAGACCCATTTATGTTTTAAACAGCACACACATTTTCACTGCTGACATGGTTAGCCACCAAGAACAGGAAACTTTTAGGTAGTAAGTGGTCCATTTTGACATCTAAAATCATGGCAATGAGTTTCTTAAAAGTACGCAAGCACAAATAGGCAGCCAGTCCCTCTCCAGTGGAGCCTTGGATCTCCAGCCACAGGGGCGATGCCCCGTGCAAGGTCCGAGCACTCAGCGGAGCCATCCATGCATCTGTCTGTAGACCGCAGCTGTGTCCAGATGTGCACCCAGTCCAGCTCCGGAGGGGCAGGGTTACAGCAGAGGGTGCTCTGAGCTCGCCTTGGCTGGGGAGGAGCAGGCAGGCGTTTTGTAGTCAGGCTTGTGAAGGCTCTTACGCCTGTGAATTAAATCACTGCGCAAATGCAAGGTCCTTGAGAGCTGTCACTGCCCAGTTTTTTGGCTGGGAAGCTGGAGCAGCGCTGTGTATGCGATTCCCACCGAGGGTGGTTATGTAAATACCGCTCTCACGATAGTTAACTAACAGAATTAACTCGGCTGGGAGGCAGAGGCAATGTTCCTCTAATTTGTCGTCCACGGTCCTTTCCCCACCACACTGTTGGTAAAAGGGCATTCTTGTATCAAAGCTCTGACAGGACTTTTAATCAAAATAATCCATTTTAGAATAATTTCTCATCTATGCTTCCTCTTTCCCTTTATCTTTTTTTTTCCTTTTAACTTAGCAAACAGGGCAGGGAGGAACATGGAAAAAAAATACACTACTCATTTCCCGGTTTTGTTTCAGAAAAAAAAAAAATTGGAAAACTTTCAAAATCCCTGAAGTACTGCTTGTGAAAATTTCCCATTTCAAAATCAGGCCAGTATCTGGGCTTGGGAGAGAAGTCCTCCAGCTCACTCCAGCCAGTTCTCATCACCATTTTAAAAGACTCTGTTAATATTCAAGCTAAGGATGGAATATCACCTCCTTGCTGAAAGAGGAAAGGGAGCAAGCTTGGACAACATGGCAAAGGAGCATGTGGGAAGCAAATCATTGCTTATTTTCTCTTCCAGAAGACCCACCCTGCAACATGGGGTTGGGGATGGATGAAGGAGAGGGGATCCTTGCAACAGCCCCAGCTGCTGCAGGGCCTGCAGAAAAAGGCGATGGGTTGGGCAGGGAGAGAAGTCAGTCTGCAAAGGCTGGGTTTTGGGGGTCCTCTCTAATTGCATGAGGTTGCTGCATGGAAATGGTGGAGCCCTCCGAGGGACCAGTGCCGTAAGTGCCCTCCTTGGCATTTGAAGGTGCGGCACACTGTTGTCTGTGGTTTGTTAGTCTTTCTGGGTTCCCTGCCCCTCCAAATCTTCAAGGAAAGACTTGGTATTAGTGTCTGACATTTTATTTGCTAGAGGACTGTTCTTAAAATACTGTGGTTTATGCACAAAATATTGTTTATGTATAAAATACCATTGAAGCTCAGTTGGGTCCTGAGTTGACCTCTGTCTAGCTCTCAGAGCTTTCAGCTTCTTATTTGATCTGTCTCACAGTGTAAGACATGCTGCTCCCCCTCTCCCACACAGCACACAAAGCTTGCTTCCCAGTACACATACCTAATTTGTAGCTAATACTCTCATTGTGGCTACTTTAATAACAGTATAGATTTTTTTCTAAATGAGAGGCACATGTGGCTCCTAAACCGGCATTTTTCTGTTTCAGATTAAGCATATTTTTTTTTCCCAAGATGCCACATCATACATAATTTTCTATAATCTTTTCTATTGATTTCATTCTTAGCCTTCATCAAAATCGTGCTGGAGCAATCGAGGAGCAGATTGTGACCTACCCTGCAGAGAAGGAACGGGCATAAGGAATCTACTTATACCATTATATTGACCTTCTACTTTGTGGATAATAGCCTCGGGTCAAAGGAGTAGTATCAGCTAAAGAATAATGTTTCCAAGGGTGGGAGTCTTGGTTATTTCCTCCCCTGCTAAGGCTCCTAGAAAACGTATCTCTCACGTGGGACACAGGGCTGCTAGCTGGTACCATCTCCTTCCAGGACAGGCTGGAAATTCAGAAGACGCCTGTGACATTCTTGCAAGGCCACAGGCAATGAGTACAATATGGACAAGCCCAAATCTTGAAGGGGAACAAAGTTATAACTAAAGCAGCTGGAGCTGAAGAAGGTCACTGGCTCAGCTCCAGAAAGACTGGCATGTTTTGATGTTCGTAGAATATCCTCATGTTTCTTACCAGGACACACTGCTGGGACGAGATCATGCCGGAGCAAGTTTGTGATGCCAAAGCATCTCCCGGGTTTGTCTGCAGCAGAAATACCTTGTGGTTTCTCTACATCTGGGTGAAATTAGTAAGTCCTGGAACACATGAAAATTAATAATAAAAATAAAAAGCTTTCCTTCCACCCCCCGTCACCTCCTCCCACTGACACAATTTAAAGATTTAGAATCAGTTTGTATTGCGGCCAGAGATTGGAGTTACGATTGTAATGTTTCCATTTAGAACAAGGAAATTGAAGTAGAGCAATTAATCAATAACAATATGGGAAAGTAAAGACTGAGACAGTCACTTAAAGCTTGCATGCTTAGCTGGGTAAGGGGAATTTTAGAAAACTTCTGTCTTTTACTGCCCATATAAGTTTTATATTATAAACTTTCAAGTACAGAGAGGAGCGGTGCTTTGTGTTGTACTACTTCACCCAGCGCTATAAACCCATTCATTTACAGGGAGCGGATACTTAATTATGAATAATCCTAAAGTGTTTCAGCGACTGTTGTACAAACTGTGCACTCAGGCCCATTTCATACAGCCATGAAATGCCATCATCCCTCAGGTGAAACAAAGCAACTCTTCAGCAGCACAAAGCAAAGCTGCACAGCAATTTAGGAAAGGAAGTGAAGAATAATGGATTCATTTGAAACTGCAGGGGGATTTTAACTATGCAGAATGCAATTACCAGAACTGGAGTTTATCCAGGACACTGGGGTTAAGACCCCATCTATTACAAAAGATGCCACAGAATTGCCAGCATCCTTCCCCTCATTTCCTACGTGTTACTCACTGGGCTCCTGAGTACCCGCTGAAAGAGGTCAGTCCTGTTTAGATTGTGAAAAATGATGGGACCTCAGGGCAAGGTGCAGAGGAAAAACTAGTATTTCTCACTGACCAGAGCCTTCTTGTTGCACATGATGCAAAGGGCTTTGTATTGGAGAGGGAAATGAAGCGCTCATGGCTGTGTGGCTCTGTCCAGAGCCATCGGACCAGGGCAGCTGCTGGTCTATATGGGGTAAGAAGCAGGCTGCTGAAATAGCAGCGTGGCTTCACAACCTAAATTTAGTCATCAATACTGTAAGCCAGAAATGGACCGTTTCCTGACCAAGTTTATGCAAGTTAGACTGAATTCTTTTAAATGTCTAAATGCTTCTTAATTTGGATCAGAAATCGCACATTTCAATGGAGGCAATAAACCAAGGACAGTGTCTCTAGCTTCCTGGCTCTCGGCGAAGAGCAGTGTCACAGCACAGAAGAAAGACTTAAACCTCGTCTGTGTGGCATCTGTTAGGAGCTCTCCCAAACTGTTTCAGTTTCACAGAGTTCCTTGACCTCCCGAGCCCGGCTCCCATCGGGCCCTCCAGTGCCTCTCACTTGTACACACAGTCCTTCTCGTTGTTTAATAACTTCATCTGAAAAATAACCAGAGCCATTTCTCTCGGAGCATTTACACCGCAGCAGAAGCAGAAAGAAAAATCAGATGCCACAAGCTGGTTTTTAAAGGAGAGGAGAAGGGGGAAGCAGAGCAGCAAAGCCTGGTCCAGGCATGGATGTGTGGAGTGAGGAGCGGAGCAGGGGCTGCTCCGCAGCATCGCGTCCCGGGACCGCCCCTGCCTCCCCTCTTGCCGCAGGCAAACAAGCAGTGTCGGTTCTGCAGAGGAGAAGAAGAGGAAATATTTGTTCAAATATATGTATATTTTTAACTCCTGCAAAAATACTGGTTGTGAAACTTTGGGAGCAGCATTTTTTAACTTGGCATGAAAGCTCCAGCGTGTCTGGAAAGATTTCAACTGATTTGTGAGATACAAAACTCAGTGCCCAACACTTCTATTTCTGGTCATTTAACCGATTAAATTAAAAGTCAATAAGCCCTGTGTCTCTTTGCCTAGAGATCCAGGTATTAGGTGTGCTCAGTGCTGGTAACTCCTGCCTCTCTTACATCCCCCCCCTTTACTGCTGGGAGTGTTTAGGTCTTATTTAATGTAGGTAGTTAGATACCCGTAACTATTGTTATTCTCTCAAAGCTGGTGAGAACAGACAAGTGAATAAAAGAAGTAACCATCACAGAAAATGCATAACAGAATCTGCTTGCCCACTCACAGGTGCTGGGTGAAAAGTTACCAATTACTATTGAAACCCCAATAAATAATGCTTCAGTCTTGTAACTGCAAATCTTTCTAATAGGATCTGGCTATTTCTTGCCCTGCACCATAAATCAGTGCCCCCGATGAGTGGACTTTGAATGGCTGGACAAAAATAATTAATCAAGATTAAATCAAAAGCAGCATGCTGCTTGCGAAGGCAGTGTTAGCCAGGATGCATTCCTATGAATGAAATCACTTAGAAGTGGCTTATAAATCTGGGACATGGCTGAGGTTGATGTGTGGAAATGTGACTGGTATGGATTTTCAGGTTTTATCGTGCATAGATATCACATACGATTAACTCTTCCTGCTCCTGCAGACAGCATCAGATTTCAGGCCGCATGTATCTTGCAGCTTTGTCTACCAAACGCAGCCGGCGACGATGCTGGGCTGAAGGACCGCTCTCACACCCCTCCTGCGACGGCACTCAGCAGAGCAGCGTCTGATTTATGCCAGCAGAAATGCAGAGAGGACCACAAACAACAAAAAGAAACCTGGGGAGATCAGACACCGTTTGTGATTTTACTGAGTAGGTGAAGGACATGCAAAATCTGGAAAAACAAGCATTGCTGGGGTATAGTTTTACTCCATTTCAGCTGATGTTCTCCCTCGTGGTGTCTGACCAAACGGGGTGCTGTATATATTTTCAAGCAGATTGGAAGTGACAGTGTTCTGATAGCTACCGCGCTGAGCATTGGCCCAATCATTGAGTGTTTATCCAGTTTTTCTTTGTATTTATTGACCATTAATGAATCAGGACTTATTCTTCACAGACATCGATTGAGCTACAGCTGTGTCTGTGATACAATCAGGTGTAATGCTCGGAAATACAAGAATATACACTTACCAGCATCAACAGGTGAATTAAATATGCATCAGAGATGGTCTATTTACCTAATGCGAAATAATGCTCTATTTAAAATTCATCCTTAATATCCTCTCTTAAACTAGTCTAATATATTTTTTACACATAACATTCCTGTCTGGAATATTTTTCAGCTTATTTTCTCCGATTCTTCTCTCGGGGAGCAAAGATTTGCATAACATTATGTCAAAAGCCCATCGAGGATATACTACACAGAAATTTTGTAAAACAGATGCATCCTCTGGCTGTGAAGGGGGACCGGGCTCAGAGGGTGGCTTTAGAAAGGCACCAAAAGCCAGAAATACTCAGAGGTTCTTCTTGCTACCAACAGTGCCCGGCAGAAGATGTGAAGGCACTGAATAGTTAATAGATCCATCACTACGGTACATAAAGCAGACATTGCCAGGGCGATATAAAGTCTCCCCAGAAGAATATAAGGTGGTTACTGAAAAGTGATTATGATTCACAAGCTCATAGAAGGGGCAGGGCTGGTGCTAAGTGTCTCGGCACGGCAGAGTCACCTTTAATGTAGTGGCTGTGCACTTACTACTCAGCAATGGAGCACCCCTCGTTATCCTCAATTCCCATCTCTCAGCATGGATAAAAATTTCTATTTGGGATAATTTTTAACTTTCAAATAGCGAATAATATACATTTTCTTGGAATTCTGCCTTTCAGCAAAAAAACCAATAACCTCAATTTTTTAATAGCCTTCATCATTCAGCGATCATGCCGAGAAGATTAATAGTAATAGCCGTATTTTATTATTTTTATAGCAGGTTGTAAGGGAAATGAAAGTTTCTGTGTCAAATGAAGGTCACCCTGACCACTACTAGTTTTCCACTAGGAAAACTTCAGTGCAACTGGTGTTATAGTTCAACTTTAGGTAACATCTTTAATGAGGAAGGGGGAAAAACAGCCTTAAAAATTCAGTGCACAAAAATATCTGCAATGCCTAAGCAAAATCAATAGCCCAGCATGAAAAATGGCATAGGAAGTAAAACAGTTGATCTGCTGGCTCATTCAGAAACACTTCATCCTGACCTGAAGTTTCAACTAAAGGAAATCTGAATTTTTCACCTAAACTTTTGTTCATTTTTTTAATGAACTCCAACCTGACCGAAAAGGGCCCAAGTTGCCTAATTCTGCCTCCTGGTCGTGTTTCTTGTCTCTCCTCCCTGCCCGGTTTTGTTCACGCTTCTCTGGAGGGCAAGCACTGCGGTACGCTGCAGTCGGAGGGTGAGACTTGCAGCGCTGGGTCATGGTGGGCTTGGTGGGACAGGGGAGAGTGCCACAGGGCACAGCACAGTGCAGGACACCTCATTTTAAGGAATTCTGCTGGTTTGGGGGTCTTACTATTTTTTTTTTTTTCCAGGACTTGAGGTCTGTCTCACACTAACACCTGTGAAAGCTTTTGGAGCAGTTGTTCACACTACACACCTGTGAAGGCTTTTGGGGTAGGTTTCCTTCCCCCTGTGCATGCAACCTTACAGCAGACTTTTGTGTTTTCTGTCTTAGTTTGTTCCAAAAATGTGTGTATTTGCAGCCCGAGTCAATTGGGCCCCTCAGCTGAAGACAAGCTGCTTGAGTTGATTCCTCCTCCAGACCCATCAGCTGCAGAAGGTGCTGTTAAAAAGAGGGGCCACAGGAGGTTCTCGTGAGTGCCTAATGACCGCATGTGTTCTCCAGCCTGATAAGTAGGTTTTAAATGGAAGAAAGAAGAAAGGAGTTGTGTGTGGTTCCCTCAGCCTGAGGAAGCTGGCCTGCGGAGGAGGTCAGGACGTGCTCAGCGCTGCTATCAGCATTGCTAGCGTTGTCATCTTGGCAGGAATGGTGAGTGAAGCCTGCTGGCTCTACAGCTGCTACTTTGTACCCCGGTGCTAGACAAGCTTGAATTGTGTGAAGCCTGGTCTGGGATTAAATCAGGGAAGTTTGTGGCTGCCTGTTTTAGGTTGTGTTCCAAAACCCATGCCTTCTCTTGTCTTATTGACTATGGTTTTGCATGTCCTGCTGCTAACTAGCATTTTTATTATAGACCTTGTTGAATCATGGGCAAGGGTGTGTGTGGGGGAGAAACAATGTAGTGGGCGAGCAAGAATAGAAATGATCCTTAAAATATGTTGGGGTGGAACAGTGAGGATTAGAAGAGGATAGCAATTGTCTCTTTATCTGTAAGAGTTTTTCCACACCCAGATTCAGTCTTGAGAATCTTCCTGCTCTTTCCAAAAATAAAGGCTCTCTTATATCCAAAACACTTCAGAGTAATTTCATCTCCTGTTTAACTCCTGGCTAATAATTTCATCTTTCATTTCCTCCTATTGTTCCCCCTGGCATGCATCCCATCTATTATAAGCCTCAGATATCATAGTAATTTTTTTTTTAGATTTAGGGAGAGGGAAATAAGAGTCAGGTGGTTTGAAGTAAGGGTTTTATAGGAGCACAAGTTCTGGAAGCATTGTGCAGAGACTAGTATTAAAGAAATAGCTCCATGGGAGGAAACTGGAGTGAGGAGACAAAGCAGCCCTAGCTTTCTGCAAGAGCTATATTACTGCCAAAGCAAAGGTAATTGCTCCTATTTAGGACTCTAGTGCAAAATGGTGCTTTGCAGACGCTAAGGAGAGATATGAAGCTTTCACAGGCACAAAGTAGCCACAAGATAAATGCTCATGGGAGCCGGGCTTTTCCGAAAAATCTCCATCTAATTACCATACTGAAAAAGTTGGCCACAAAACAGTGTACTTGCAAAATTAAAACGTCTGTAAATATGGCTTTTGCCTCTGTCTGCACGCACAGTGACAGAAACTGCAGTCTGTCAGCTGGACTAGAGGGTTTCTAGCAGGGACTGGGCTCTGCTATATTGTATCTCGAGGCGTTGTGCTACTTCCACACCTTCCTTCTTTCCCCCGAGAGTAACAGCTCTAAGACTTTATCTTCCTTTTGTCTTATGAAGGTGGATCAGCATCGCCAAAATATCAGCAAAACCTGGGCTAGCAGACTTGTCTGAGAGTGCTAAGTGTGGTCTTGTAGCTCTGCTAAGGAACCCCTCTGGATTTGTTTCTTTTCCCTCCTATACCCATACCACAATGTTTTGCCTACCAGGATGCAGAAAGCTGTGTGAGTGCTCTTTGGCTGTTTAGACAGGGCAGGATGATGGGGCTTTCTGAGGGACACATAAAACTGGTCCTACTGGCAAAGCTACAGAGGAAGCAGGTGGAGGAACAGGAGGTGCAGATACTGGGGTTTTATTTGCACTGGTGCTCCTCATTCAGTTCAGAAACAAAATGTATAACATGCGGGAGATGAGATCCTGCATCACAAAGTTGATCCAGGAGTCCCAAATCATAAGAAAGCCTCTACAGATTAGACTTAACTTTGGAGCAGGAAATCTGGGTGCTGTCCTGGATTGGCAGACTGGTCTCGGTCACTGTGGGTTTTCTCTCCTTGCTTTGAGATGTAAGGGATGCCTTATAACCTCTAATGCAAATAGCTGGCTATGCTTTAATGTGTAGAACTTGAGGTTAATTAGAGAATATTCTTATAAATCACAGCTTTTCATTGAACTCATCTCCCCTACCTCAGGGCCCTGAGCCAGAAGGAAGGCTGACACTTTGTAGGCATCTCCTGCTGTTGTGGGTTTGAACACTATACGACCTACTCTGCCAGTCCCAGGGAGCCTAAAGTTGTTCTTGAGGATACCTTTCACAGGTCACCTCACCCCCTGCACCGAACGCAGCCCTGACGGGAACCGAAGGTCAGAAAATTGCAGTTTGCTTTTTCTGAAGAATTTTTTATGGAAAGGCTGTAGGAGGGCTGCTGGAGAGGAAAACTTAGGTTTAGAAAGGGAGTAAGAACACTAAGGATACAGCAGTGGCTCTACCAGGTCCGTCCAAGGTCCAACTTCATTTGAGTGTGGGATACCAGTACCAGAGGCAATGGTGAAGGCCTCAGAAAAAGATGGAAGATGCCTCAGAGAGAGTTAGGAAATAAACAACCCATGATGCAAGTTTGCCATTAGCTCGTCCACAACACTCGCCTTTCTCTTGTCTCTGTCCAAAATGCTGTCCGATGAATTCAAGTCTATTGTAACTTGGTCTAAATGTATGGTTTAGTATAGAACTGCTTGGGGGATAAATGTTCATTTCTCCTTGAAGAATTATTAATGCTGGTAACAAGGGAGGTGTGATAGCTCTGTTTTACACCGGTTGTGCGAACCTCTCTGAGGGATACAGGAATAAGGTTTCTTGTGCCGTATGCTGCGATGCCTTGCGGAGTGATGGTTCACCGTGCCAATGTGCTGCGTGTTGGTCATGACCTGTGTATTTCCAGCAGCTCCTAGGACTTGCCCTCGCTGTGCTGTTCAGGTGTAATCCTGAATCTCTTAAATATTCCAGCACTTCAAGTGACTCTGTTTAAGATTAGTGTGCAAGGACATAGGCCTGGCCCTACAAATGTTAATTCCGAACAGTAAGGTTTTAAAAAACTAATTGTTGTTCACCTGTAGCTGTGTTCTGGATTTAATGAACAGTTATGATGATAACCAGGTTCTCACCCTTTATGGAAAGGCAGCACTTCATAAATACTGAAATGTGCTCTTTCTACATCTGCGCTGGTTTCCTACAAACCTGGAAATGAAATTATGTGGCTGCTGTCTTAGGACTGTAGCTATCGAATAGCTATTGCTAACAGATTCACCCAAAATACGTAAATAAGGAAAGGAATTCCATATGGTTGGAAAAACAAACAAATACCACACAAATGTGGCGTGGTGTTTCTGAAGAGAGTGTTTGCTCTCTTCTTCATGCAGTATGAAGATGCTGCAGTGTTACAACGAAAGCCCTGCTGTATTCAGCTTTGTGTCAGCTCCTCGCCCTCCCAGGCTTTGCTCCACCAGCACCTCTACCTGTTGTGTGCTCATGGCTGAGGTTCCCTGAGTGTCTTTGATGTGATAGATACAGTGGTTTGTTATGAATGACACCTTGCAAGGAGAAAATGGACACGATCTCAGTTTTGGGGTTGCAAGGGTTCAGTTTCCAAACAGGGCCAATATCTTAGTACCATCTAATGTGTCTAACAGTCCTGGTATCTCTGAACTCTGGCACAGCACTTGGGAAATCAACTGGTTGGGGTTTTTTTGTTTTGTGTGGTTTTTTTCCCCCTCTTGATCTATCTGGAAGGACGGGTTGAAATGGGAAGATAGATAACAAATGGGAAGTTATTAGAGAACAGGTAAAAAACAAAAATCTAAAAAGAAATAAATTGCTGATGTTCAGCTGCAACAGGTAGTGAGGCCTTCTTAGAGGATGATGTGAGAGACAGGGAGGAAATAACTGTGGGGCCTTTTAGAAACCTCTTCTAAGATATTTCTTAGTCAGCTGTACGTGAGATGAGATTATTTTAAATCTTACGCAAACCCTAAAGTAAGCTGATACAGCTCATGAATTCAAAATGGGTGTTTGGGACCAATCCCTTTCATGTAGCTGCTGGTGTAACCCAGTAGCAATAACATGATGATGAACTTTGCAGTAGGATTCCCATCGGCTTTAGATGATGAGTTTGATTCAATTGTAAAAACTCTAGAAATGGCAAGAGCAGAGTTTCCTGAAAGCATCACAGCCACCCCCCTCCTCACCCCCTCAAGAGATACAGGAAGATTAGTGAGGGCCAGGAGAAGTGAAGGCCTTTCAGAGAAGAATATAGTAAAGGATATTTTAGAGGGTAACTTAAAATGCGGCAAAAGAAAGAGAGAACAAGATCTGCGGTGAGTATTTTCAGCATGGGAAGATTCACGGAGAAGGTGGTGGTTGCTGTTTTTTTCTGGTTTTAATTATCCAGTGAAAAGTCCTCAGGAGAGCTGTGAAAAACTAGCTAAATATTTTGTAAAGAAAAATTGGTTGTTCCACTGCAGAACTTGAGGAAGGGAAGCTGCCGATGAGAAACTCCTGGAAATGTGGCAGACCAAAGGAAAAAGCCTTATGGTGAGAGAAGCAAGAGTTGGTGGGTTGTCCCCAAATGGGGTTCTCTGCAGATCCTTGAGGGTGGGAGAAGATATAGAAATGCTGGTCTTGAAGCATCATTGAAGCTGTTATGTGGCTATAAATCACCGTGGGAGCAAGTCAGTGCTGAACATGTAGAGGCCCAGAAAGATGACCAGAAGTCACTATTCTCTTCCATTAGAAGTCTGTTGTAAAGGAGAGGCTGGCCCGAGGCAGCAAAGAGTTAAAAACTACAACAAAAACTCTAGGCATATTAAACATTAAATTATTCTCAGACTCATTATATTAAACAGTCAATTATTTACTAGTGGCACCAGAGAGAGCACATGAAGTCTCTACATCAGAACAAACTCAGTGATGCAGTCCAGGCTGTTTTTAATAGTAAAGCTTTGGACACAGTGTGCTGAATCCACTGTGTCTCATCACTACGTGCATCATTTGAAGCTTTTATAAACAGCCATGCTTTTTCAGGAGTCAGACGTTAGGCAAGCACTTGGGCAGCACCGCGAAGGAGTGACGTAGCAGTGTGATAAGCGTTCGCAGAGATCCAACTAGGGCCTTGAGATGGCTGAATGTTTGGGAAAACAGATTATGTGGGAAGGAGGGGTTGTTATGGGACTTGGAAGGCTGCATTGGCTGTGGCAGCAGTCTGTAAGAAGCAAATTCTCTCGAACTTCCAAATTCCCAGAGTCCTCTTGAGGTCCGTGCCAATCAAAATAGGAGCAGGTTGCTGAAGAACTCTTCCAGCAAAGGGTAATGTATTTCTTCTGCTGCTTGCAGTGATGTAGCAATAGCAGGGGAAACTCCTGCAAGTGTCAGGAGGCAGCTGTACGAGGCAGGATGCCGCTTCTCCCTCCTGCCCGTGTCGGCTGCGTGGAGATGAGTTGAGCGGCCAAGTGCCCTGACTCTTCCTCTCTCCTGCAAGATTGCTGCATTCAGATTGTGCATGCAGGAGCGACTGCGTGATAATCTTGTCAGAGCTATAGAGGGAGTGATTTTAATTTACAGTGTGTTCTAGTAGAAGTTGCCCTGGTTTTTAAGTGCCTGTACCTCTTGTGTAACAGAAGTACAGCTCGGAACCCGCTTCCTTGGAGACATTGCATTGCCAACAGCTGCTTGTAGCATTACTGGTGCAGAAGGCGGTGTGGGTATTTGAGGGTGTGTGGTGGTGGTTTAGGTTCCCTGTTTTTCACCTTAAACGTGAGTTCTGGAGCTGACCTGCAATGCAATACAAAGATGAACTGCAAGGAGCCAGTGCAGTTGATGTAGGACTCCATGTATATACTACAGTGACCTGCTTTTTGGGAAGCTACCTGTTGTGGGTCCTCGGAGGAGAGGAGCTGGCAGGTCCTGCAGGAAGGCAGTGCATCAAGAGGAAATAGCATTTTATATATGCATGGGACATAAGTGTTCCCCATATTACCTCTGTGGAGGCTACAAAGCCTTTACAGCTGGGATAGACTTTTTGCTGGTTTGAGTAGAGAGGTCATTGTAGTGGATTCTTATCTCTAACTGGAGAGGCAAACTGAAATATGAGGAACATCAGAAAACAGGCTAGCTAGCTGACCTCCAGAGTGATACTATTTAACAGTAGCAACAAATGCACTGACAAACCAAGGGAAAAATTACACAGAATATGAAGCAGCAACTGAGTGATTTAAACCCAAAAGGGCAATGCAGAATTGATGTTCAGAGCCTGTTCCCAAGTGCTTTTGTCATCATCTGTTGCAAGTGCTGTGTACCCGCCCAACTGATGCAATTCCCATGGATGTCTTGGCAGTACTTGAGTTATATCCCACCCCAAGGGAGCTGACCCTTGCTTCACTGAGAAGGGGGGAAAAAGTCCCTCTCGGGATTCAATGACCCTGTTCCAGTTTGACTATGTACTTTCTGTTGGCTTGTGGAGGTCATATGTGTTGACTTACCCTATTCCTATGTAATAAAAATTGGCAAATCTCTTTGGAGAGAGCCTATGACTCTGCACTTACAGAGCAGCATCAGGCTGCTGAGTTGTGCCTCTTGTTTCGGCAGTTCACACGATGCTGTGACTTGTTTCCATGGGCTGGAGCAAAGAGGTCAAAGTGGAACAGGGAGAAGGTACTACCTCTCGCCATGGAAAGCCATCCTAAACAATTCATCTGGGATCAGAAAGGTCATGTTGTAGAGTAAATAAATGGAGTCAGCATTGACAGCAGTTCTTTCCTACCGACACAAAGAAAGGAAGAGAGCACATGTTCTTGAAGCATGTATCAGCAGCAGCAAAGGGATTTTATAACTCTTGGCTTAAAAAATGTAAAGTTCAAAACTAAGGAGAGAGAATAAATCAAATAATGAAAATACAGAAAGAGAAATAATGCAAAAACAAGTTGCAGAAAGGAGGGAGAAAATAGAGCTCAGGGAAGAAGATGAAAGAGAATAGAGAAGACAATAATCAAACAAAAGAATTGAGGAAAAAAAGAAATTGAAGAGTGATGCTCCTTTTCCCACTAGATGCTCAGATTAAAATTAAAAACAAGGTGTTTGGAAATGAAGGTAATGAATGAAGCAGGGAACTGGGATGCTATCTTCAAAAGAAGGAAAAATTTCAGAGAACCCTGGGACAGAGATGGATGGGAAAATTTCTTGCCTATACTGCTGGCAGCCTCTCTCTCTTCCCCCCATCTCATTCCTGCAGCATTGTGTTGCTCGGTCTGTCTGGAGCACTGATGATGATGGATTAAGGAGGAGGAAAAAAAAGAAAGAGCTGAACTTTGGCTCTGCATATTGGCACAGAAATCAGCCTTTCTGCAATTTTCTTCGTATTTTTTTTCCTCAGCTGAAAGTTACAGACAACTTTAAATGGAAACAATTGAAATATGATGTAGCTAAAACTTTTCACTCATTGCTCCCCAAATGGAGCAGTACACAATGTCACAGTGGCATGCTTCAATCTTTTTCTTTCAAATGACTTTTTTTTTAAGCATATGTAGTGTGGAGAATCTCTACAAAAGTCAAAATGGGAATGCTGTGCACACTGTCATGGCTTTGTTTTGGTACAAGGAAATAAGAGCTTGCACTAAGAACACTGCTGGTGCTGCTGCTGCCCTTAGTCCTTGAAACAGATTTCTCCTCAGCTGACATCTGCTGCTGCTTGATGAATCACATCAGCTCCACTGGCACAGAAACCATTGCAAAAATATTTCAAATATGGAGAAGTGGCTAACGTGGTAGGCTGAGAACACCTGAAGGTGTTAGCTACCTCTCATCCGGTAGCCTGACTTAGTTTTAGGAGCCATCCAAATATTTGCACCTCTTAAGGCTTTAAAAAATAAAAGCCTTTGCTATGGTGCTATGGAAAATGTGACAGCGTTTCACAGGGATCTGGCTGAACGAGCAATCCTCAGGACTGAGATCACTGAGGGTATGGCAGAAGGGCTTGGCTGTGCAACACGTGCAGATGCTGCAGCCTGTGCTGCCACGGCTAAGCTGCTGGTGCAGTGGGGCTGGCTCACGGTTTATAGGACACCGTCAGCTCAGCGTAGAAGTGCCAAAAGAGAAAGGGGTCTTGCAGCCTCCAGCAAAAGGAGCATGAAGATAGAAGAGTCATAAAGCAGTGAGGCAGAAAAGGAAAAACACAGGAGGCTCACAGGAAAAGCGAGTTAGGTGCTTTCTGTCTGCATATACACTGTGGCAACTAGCAACAGCCCTTTTGAGAATGAATAAATCCAAGTACTCACTGTGATAGAGGTCTTGAGATCCCTTTTCCTTAATGCTGAAATAGAACTTGATTTTTTTTTTTTAAATTAAAACCTCTATTGTAAAGACTGTAAAGATTTTGTTTGCCCTGCCTCTGGGATAAGTACTGTACCTGGGACACTGCAAAGGACTTGTATTTGGAAAAAGTGCCAAATGCGAGATGACCTTTGACAGAAACTAGGTCTGCTGGAAACCCAGAGCACTCAAATTAAGCCTGTCCTCTGTTTGCCTATCCTCCCTGTTTTGTTGCTCATCCACAGCTCTATGATCTCTGTTGGTTTCATTTTGCCAAAGATAAAAACTTTGGCATGGAAGAGCTACCAGTGGTGCACTAAGACTGTTTAAAATGGATGGTTGGTTTTTCAGATGCTCTGAAAAGGCCATAAACTAAACCTGACTCTTTCTCCTTATATTAAGCCCAGCTGCTGCTTCCCTTTCTGATCTAATCTGCAATAGGTGGTTGTCGTATCCTGAATACTTCCCCACCTGGATCTCTCTGTGGTTTCCGTAAAAAGTCAGGCATTCTTACTGGAGAAATACAATATGCACATAAATCTGGCACGCTGTTCGCTACAGAAGGCTAAGTCCTGTATCATCCATCCCATAACAGAGTCTGAGTGGTTACAGCAACGTACAGTCACAGATTGCACCCCCAGAATACAAGCACCACAAACTTTGCAGTTTCTGGAATAAACACTACAGCTGAAATGTGAAAATATTCCTGCAGACGCTGCAGTGTCATTGCAGTGGAAGAACAAGGCTGCGTTATTGATTCAGCTGAAACGCTTCTTGCAGAGCAAGCATCGAAGCAAGGCTGTTTTATCAGTTTACATACTTTAAGCTGAGAGTTTATTTCTTGCGTAATCCTCCTCGAGGCGCTCTGGTGGCGGAGCAGAACCATTGCCAGAAATGTCTGCTTCCTGCTCTGCAAATGTAATTTCTGCTCCCTTCCCTCTGTTTCTGGGCTGACTTCTGTGAGTTCTCTATATGCGCTGTTGCTGAACCTGACAGAGGGCTTGTTTTATGAAGAAAACATGGATTTGGATTTCTAAGGGATTCCCAAGTTTAGACAAAAATGGCTGGTTTGCTTCTTTGAGATCAGTCTCATTTCACTGTGAAAGTGTGCTGGAACAAGGGACAACTTTCTCCGTGTGCAGAGGATCACATTGGGGCCAAAAACTATTGTGTCTTGCTTGACTGCAGGTCTTCTGCGTTGCACCTCAGCCACCTGTTCATCAGTCCCTCTGGCTGTAAAATAGCCTTGGTAAAGTGATGTGCTGTGAGCATTTTGAGACCACTTGGTCTCTACCAGCCAGGTCTGCCTTTAGATGGTGTGCTTTAATGCAGGGCTCCTGCAGCATCATATCTTTAGAGATCTCTCTTCTCCTGTTTCTGTGCTCTCCTCTCAATATTAAGATGGACATCTTGTAATGATAACTTATACCTTGAACCAATAGTGAGGACCATAAAAAGCTTATTAACCATACTTTTACATTGACTCCAGCTCAGGGAATCTTCCTTATGTGAACTTCATGGGAGATGAAGTTCTTTGTCCCAGACAAAGATGAAGCGGGTTTAGGATGTAGGTGAGGCGGGCTCATTGTTTTCAAGGGTGAAATATTTGCCTCGGGTGGGAAGTCTGTTGCAGTTCCCGGCAGAGCAGGTGTTTCATATGTGAAGGCTTTTCTCCTGTGTAAATGTTCACAGGTCACTGAATGGCTGGATGTTTCTGTTGTCTTGCTTGCGGTAAAACCTGAGCAATGTAGACTTGAGTCATGCTCATGGAGATGTGCTTGAGCACTGAGCAGTGTCCATCTCCTGTGGTGTCCTACCCTTGTGCCCTGCTCCCAAGACCAGGCTGAGATTCCACTTGGATGTTTCGGTTTACACGCGATTACTGTAGTGGCTCCAAGGAAATAACCCTGCCCAAGCTGAGAAATGGTGTGAGTATCTTCTGTTACCTTTATTTCCTACTTGTCTTGAAGCCCCTGGAGTGTGGTTGCTGTGGGACTGGTCTAACATCAGGCCCCTCGGCTCTGCTGGTGATGCACTCAGCGGGTGAGAAGGGGGCTCCCCGCACCCCTTCTTCAACTGGTAGCTGTTTTCAACTCTGCTGTTCTTGTCCCTGCTGCCACCTGAATTGTTTCTGTCCAAAATAAAGCTGCTAACGTCTATTTTCGTTGCGCTGGATAAGCCCATGTGGCAGTTTTGAGGAGAGAGAACAAGCGCAGCAATTCTTTTTTGGGACGCTTTGTTCCTAAGCACAGGAAGTTGTAAAATTGCTGATAACGAGCTAGTTCATTCATAGCTGATGCCAGAAATGACTGCCTTCTGTCAAAGCACGTCTTCGTGAAAAAGAGCTGAGGATTGGGAAAAGCAGGGAGTTGTCAGCTCTGACTCTTTCAGTTACAGTTGATGCCTTTTTGCTTTGAAGTCTGTTATCTTCAACTATTTCCCTCAGAGTGGGGTAGGTAGTCTTGGTCCAGGCTGGGGTCTGCTCACTTTCTTAGTAATTAACAACACTTCTCCAGTGCCATTTTTCTGTTGTGGGTTCTACTGACCAGATGCCAAAGGTTATTTTCTGAGCTGTTGTAAATGGTTGACCTTTCAGCTCCTATATTGTTACCCAGGCATTCTGAGAAATATTTTCTGAATATATTTCCCAACATCACGGTAATTCTGTATTTACTTCTCAAGATGCAAGAAGGTGTGTTGGCCTGGGGAAGAAAACATCCCAAGACTGAAACACGATTCTTGGAACTAAAGAGCCATGTTATTTTTATGAGTATAATTTAAATCAAACTAAGTTATGGGTGAGTGACAGTATGTCTCGTTTCAGCAAAAACTCGTTTTGTGTTTTTGCATTCAGCATAGAGACACAAGGATTCATTTTCTTGAAGAGCTTCCTATTTGTGTACTTAACATACTTGTGGAAAAACAAATAATCTAGGGGGTGAATTTTGGTATTAATTCTATTTTCCCATCTTTGGTCCCACCCGATATCTCTGGAACATCAGGAGATATGTCATGACTTCAGGGAGGATGGTTCATGGCTGTTTCTGGTTACAGTCACGTCTGGGGAATCTAAACAATATTAAAGGACATGCTGGAGCAAGATTACTTGCAACAAGGGCACATCGACCCAAAAGTCTTTCTTTTGTTACCACTTCTTTTATTTTTGTGGGCATTTTTTAGGAGTGACTATAAAATTGCTGCCAGTTCATTCCCCCTCTGTTTGGTTTGTGGCTTCCCTCCTGAGACTGAAGGTGAGGGTCATAATTAAACTGGCTGGAAGCCTTACAAAGGGCAGATGATGTGAGGAGTTGACCCTGTAAGTCAGTCTCTTTCCCAGGGTCCTGTGTCCTCTCTCCTCGGGGTATCGGCTAAGGCTGTGTGGAAGCAAGAAGCACACTGTACAATGTATAACCCTGACTCTAAATGCTGCTGCTTTCCTATTCACCTATATCTATTTGGGGAAAGGGATGGGGGGACTTCAGGGCAAAACCATTCAGGACACTTGTTCTGGTAGTCTCCTTGCCTTCTTAGAAGGGCCCTGGCTAAGCAGTGAGACAAGTGCATCTCATTGTGACTTTCCCATACACCTTCTCCCCTTTATCTTTCTAACATTGGTTTTAGATCGATTGAGAGCTGCTTTCCAAGGTGGGGCAGGTATCCAGGATAATGCTTTTACAGCCAGAGCAAAAAAATTATAGCCTTCCCAATCAGGCTGAGGTTCTTGCTGCCTCAGATTTGCTAGTGCAACAGTTATACCTACCACACCGCCTTAGGATTGATGGTGAAATTGTAATGGCTACTTTGACTTGTGCCATGTTAATTTGGTAAACACAATTTATGTAACTCTACCCAAGGTTGTGCTTAACAGGATATGATCTAGGAATTCAGTGTTTATATACCATAATATGTTGGTATCTTTGTTCTGATCCTTTTCTATTTAAGCACAAGCTTTAGAAGACCTCACTTCTTAAACTAAAAATATCTGTGCCTCTTTGTGTTATTGAGACTGAAGAATTAGAGGAGTTCCTCAGTTTAAAATAAGTTGTAGAATTCATCTTGGCTGCGCTGAGGGGTCTGAAGCTGGAGTCTGGTCCAGTCCTCTCCTTTCCAGCGTTTTGCAACAGAAGTAGTTGCAGAACAGCCAGCCACTGGGTAGAGGAAAACCTGCTGTCACTCTGAGAGACTCTGGGTCCTCCTACAAGATCTTACTGGGTCCCTGAAGTTGGTTTACACTTCTAGACAGATATCCAGCTATGTTGCAAGAAGGGAATGGCTCTTTACCCTTAACAGTCCACACAGATAAGGATTGCTTGCTGCCAGAGAACCTGTTTTTCAGAGTAATGAAGTAAAGCCAACAGGATTGGTGACAAGGGCTTGCCTTTCCTACACAGGATTCATCCTAGGAGAGCGTGGTGCACCGTAGTCAACAGCTCTAACATTGCTGTAGCAGAATAACCATGAACCTGGGGTGCTTCCTGGCCTGTGAGTACTATGGACATTTTTTGTAGCCTCTAGCAGTGGCTTTTAGGTGGAGTCGTTAGATGTGGTGCAAGTAATTTAATGGTAATATTTTATTAGCGTGTGTGTATGCTATACTCTGGTTGAGAAAGTGATATGATCCTTATTAACGCACAGGGAGTTGGAGCCCTCCTAAATGTGCCTTGCATACTTCTTTAAAAGAATTAAATTGCAGGACTAGATTATCCCGTAGTGAATATGTCTGCTCAGAAAATAAATCGGGATGTAATGTTACATACGCTGCAGATCTTATGTATGTTGTTTTTGTGCCTCTGGTGATACGCCTGTTCAGTTATGGGTAGCGTAAATCTCAGCACATATGCCAGTGGAGTCGTACACTTCTGTTGTTGCGGTTGCTGGGTTGTGCTGATATAAATTTAAGCAGGATTTGTCCATGTAAAAAGAAAATGTGTGTGTATCTAATCAAATTCCACCTTATTTTAGACTCCTGTTCAACTCTAGTGATTTCAGCAAAGGTATGACTAACATCAGGCTTCGGCTTTGCTGTGTGGGGTTTGCAGGAGGTTTCAGCAAAGCAAGGCTTGCTGCTACTCACTGCAGAATTTCTGTTGCTGGAAAAAGTTGTTATGTTCCCACAGGGAAAGGCATTCGGTTAGAAGTTAGTTTTCTGTTTGCAGCGATTTTCAAAGCAGCGCAGTTGACAGAATTAACTGTCCCCCATTAATGGAATGTGAATGTGAAGCTGCTGAAAGCAGCTGAAGAACTGGGAGAGCTCAGAAATCTGCACTCCGTTGGCTGCACTAACAACAGTGAGAAATATCTGCGCTGCCAGTCTCTCGGTTCTGCTGGTTATGCTTAATTATTTAGAACAGAACGAGCATTTGAGTCAGGTTTTTATTTCCTTGGAGAGTAGATGCATTAACATTTTCCATGATTTGTACAGATAAGGTAGTGATTCCGAGTGCGTTTCATGATGCAGGATATGCTTTTGGAGACTTTCAGGTACTTAAGTGAAGAACACAAAATGATCTTGCTATTTCATCAATCAGTGTGAAATGCTGCCTGTGATTAACATCTCCATTAAAAGTAATCTCTTGAACTGCTTGAAAAAATGTTTCAAGTGCAACATATTGGTGCATTAAAAATAAAGTACTGATCAGCACAATGTAGTGCCAAAGTCAGTTTGCAAGTTTGATGCCTACAGTGGAGACCAGGCTGGGCGTAGTGCTGAAGATAGGGACTTCTTTTTTTTCTCCCTCCAAGGAGGAAGCAAGCATGTAGAAAATGGTATCTTTTTCTGGTTATAACAACTCATAATACATTTTTATAGACTTTGTGCAGGGGAAACTGAAACTGTCATAGACTAAAACACACATGATGAGTAATGAAATGCATACATCTCAAAGTAACATGATGTCCTATAACGTTTTATGAAATGTTTCCAATAAATCATATACAGATGCATATCATCCATTAGAGGGCAGGAGCCTCAGGGTTTTTAATCCCAGGTTGGGCATTTATTTTCTCTTTGCTTGGAACAAATCTTTTGACTTTTCCATTGAGTTATTGTCTCCAAGAATCACTTTCTTCCCTGACACTAGTGTTGTAAAGACTACTTAGTGATAGGCTGTAAAGTTAATTAAGGAAGAAAGGTTCTGCAAAAGACAGGTGTCAGGTACAACTGTTATGTTATATGTTTGAAACACATGCACCAGATAAGACTCTTCAGACAATACTGAAGTGCCATCAATCACACAACTTCGCATGTCCCCCAGAATGGCACTTGGAGGTCAGTCTGCATTGTTCCAGAAAAGCACTAACCTGACCGGGTTACAAATGCAATCTGCTTAAAGTGAACCATATGATGAGAAATATGGTCATGGTTAGAAATGACAGCATAAAAATGAAAACTTTGTACTCAATTTCTCTGATCTCGTATTTGAGAAGAATCCGCTGTGGATTTGATGATGGTATGCTCTCCTGCTCTTCAAAGCAGTAGCCCTGTGTTGATGCGCTCTAGTTGGAGAACGTGACCAGTAGTTATTGTCTGGAGTTTGGGATGGAGAAACCCTTAGGGCAGTTGCATCTCCACATTAAACACAAAGTACCTACACTCCTAACCTACTCCCCTGAAATCACCTATGTCCTAGGCTGGTTCTCCAACAGCTGAACAAGCTCTTCATGCAGTGGTTGCCTATGTTTCAGCATTTTTACTGAACAAAATGCTGATAGTTTGGAAAAACTAGCACAGGATAACAAGGAAATGGCGGGTTTAGTTGTTCTGAGCGTCATGACAACAGTTTCTCTCATTTGAAGGCCTAGTTCAGAGCTTGATGACGCCAACCGTGCAGTATCATGAATGTATCTCCAACTTCACTTCGTGGTTTATAATAGTTTGCTGAATCTTAGATGAATGAGGAGCTGCAGCATCCCTTGGATTTGTTGATCTAAGCAAGCATGTGATTTGTCTTACAAAAAACCAAAAAAACAACAAAAAAAAACCCAGGTGAGGCTTTGCATAACTGACTTTGATATTTGAATTTTGGAAGGAGTATTACTGGCTGGAGTGTCCCCCTGAGGTGTCAATGAGAGAAGGCACAACATGTTTCATACAGAAACTATGGTGAGAAATAACCATGGAAACAGTATCATTTGAGCCTGCCAGGTGGTGAAAACAGGCTCTTTCCCCCTATTTTCTGTTATCGCAGCTCCTGTGTGGTGGGAGGAAAGTGGAGGACCAAGCAGCGGGACAACTGTGGGGTGTGAAGGAGCTCAGCTCTGTGAAGCAAGGAAAGTGCTCTGTGGTGTTGCCTTTCCTTCTGCATCCAAGCTGTGGTCTCGGCCATGCCCGGAGGATCACGGCCATTTTTCCAGCTGCAGGAGGAGGATGTGTGACTGCACGGCTCAGGGATGCTCAGTACTGGCTCTGTGCTCTCCAACCTGGCAAAGATGGCTTATCCAAAACCTATGGGAGCAGGTGCTGGAGGGACAAAGAAACTCATTTGAATGTCCTGGGCATTATTAGATGGGCAAGAGGGACTCCGTTCCTCATTTGCACAGTCCTGCTAATAAAGTGTGTTACTGGAAAACCTGAGGATCTCCTAACCCACCTGCTGGCAAAAGAGACAACGGATTGAGAGCTGCAATCAATTGTAGAAGTGCCAAGGGTGATGAAAATTGTTTCCATTGGAGATTTGCCTTCAAATTTTCTTTTTCCCCATGAGGGAGGAGGAGACTGTATCAGAGAAGAAAAAGGTATTAACTGGGGGGGGAGAGACCAAAACAATTCAAAACAAAATAATGAAGGTACTGCTCTCCTCAGACATAGGCAGCTGCCAATTCAGTGGAAGATGGGAAGGACATGTATAGGACTGAAGGCATGCCAGTCATGAAGCCAGGAGAGCTGAAGAATAAGAGGATATTTAAGAGGGGGGAGACTAAAGTTGCGTGGAAATGTTTTCAGGCAGGCATATAATTAAGGAGAAGAAAGCCCAGATTAGCTTAATTATAGAACCATTCAGGTCTCGGTCAAGACACCAAGAGCAGCAACTGGTGAGGTGGCTTAAGATGCCACCACTGCAATATGAAACACCTAGCCAAGAGGAAGAGTTCTGCTGCTCACTGAAGCTCTTCTCTAAGTAACAAATTTAGTGAAATTTGGTTGTAGTTGCTTGTTTTCCACATTACAGTGGCTAATAATTTTTGAGTTTGAGTATGCATTTTCCATGCACATGTAACTTTCTCCTGCATTCAGAGAGTGAAGGCTTTCTCCTAATGTCCATAGTGTCATTGGGCCTCTCTGTATAATTTAAGAGCTTGTCTTGTGCAAGGCAGTTTAGGATATGCAGCGTTAAGCCAGTGACTCCAGCTCAAGTAGAAATTTTCTACTACGTTTGTTCCAAATATCTCTAAGATACTAATTTCAAAGTGCTTAAGAAGTGCAAGTTTCTAAATAGTGGGATGTGGGAAAGATCTATAGGGACAGAAGGGAGAAAGGCACTTAGGAAGAGAGAAGAGCTGTTAAAGGAAGATCTCAATTTCTCTGTTTAGAAGCAGCCAAAATTTCAAGAGGGGATTGATCTTGAGTTGTTTTGGATTAGATTTTATTTCTGATCAATCTGTTCCTTGATACCTATGCCCAGAAAAAACAATTCTGTTTAAATCTTTTGAGTGGTATTACAAAATAAACATTTTAATTTCATTTGAAGGAGTTAAGCAATGTGGTCACACTTGAAGACACCATATTAAAGTGCTGACAGATATCCAGGTCCACTTTCCTCCATAATTAAAGCACTACTTGAATAAAACCTGAAAGGTTGTTGCCAGATCTCTTCTTTCAACCTTCTTTCATTACATTTGAGGTTCAGGTTTTGTATAAACCTTGGCAGAAACTTGAGAACCACAGTTAAATCCAGACTATATTTGACAAATAAAAATGAGCATGGCTGGGCGCTTGTGGCCAAGTGCATGTTAGAGTTTTATGACTCTTTGCAATGGAGACTTCAGTCATCAGTTGTGGTGTTTTGTGAAAATTAGCTTCTTCCCTCTTTCATCCCCAGAATTAGGTTGTTTGTAATATAAAATTTAAACGTTTTTAGTTCTGTTGCAATATTGCACCCAAAGCTTTCAACACAAATATTTCTCATTCATCTGGTTCTCACTCAAAAGTGTGAACTTTTTGCTGTATTTGCTTCAAAACAGAAGTTTTGATGTAAAATCACAATTATTTTGTTGTGGATGCTCATTCTAACAACTTGGATAAGCCAATATGCTTTGTTCATGACCACATTTCACGAGATCCCACAGAAATAAATCTATCTCCTCTACTGTGATTAGAATCTAATACACTTTTTTCTGCTGTGTGACCTTGTAGCAAGGTCTTATCAGCCAAAGCTATGTTGTTTTATACCTATTATCTTATATGAAATCTCTGGCTGAGGTTTATTGACCCTTGTGTCCTGTTCCAGCTCTGTCAGGAGCAGCACTTCCATTAATTTGGAATGCTCCTAGCAGTGGGGCTGGGGAACTCTTTCTAAGCAGTTACTATGGTGTGTATTAAAGTAGCTGCTACGTACTAAATTTTTGCAATGAGTGAAAGGTATTTGCAATGCTTCTTTCTGCAAGTGTGGATTAGGTACCTAATAAGCCTTCACTGCGGGATGTAGATGATGTGACATCCCTGGAAGGCAAGGTAATAATCACTGAAGTTGGAGAGAAAACTTGCGCTCTCTGCTGACCAGAAGGTCATCTGAATGGCTTTGTTAGTACTAAATAAACTAAGGACATGAGATACAGGTAGAGTACTGTGGCAGGGTAGGAAAAAACAACTGAGAACAAGTCTAGCCTTTTCCACTGGTCAGAAAAAAATTCAGGACAGGTATTTGTGAACCATTTGATAGGACACAACTCTAAAACCTTCACAGCTGGGATGGACTGGGGGTCCTTGCCATGATGTTGAGATGTGGGATATCTAAAGTATGTGTTTATCTCCATGTAACCTGCTATTAAGACTGAAGAGAGTCTATGCCCTTCTGAAATGAAATTTTCCTTTCTCTGTCTCAAAAGGCTTATGCACAACGTAAGGCTGCGTTGGATGCTGTATCCTGAGGCAAACTGTGCTCGTAGGAAATGCCCTGTAATTGTACCCAACCCGCGCTGGTTATTGTTCTGTAGCAGTCGTGTGCTTATGTTTTAGTTTAGTTGGGTGGGTGCTGTAAGATCGATGTAAGTGTGCGATTGCCAACTTCTAAGAGGGGGAAAGAGCAATTATTTAGCAGCTTTGAGAATATGATTTGCTTGATGTCAGATATTCTTCCACTACCTTCATAAGAGAACTAACTATTTCTGATAGAAATTGTTGTGCTATATAGTTATTTTTAATGCCTGCCCATTCTTAGTGCCTTTAAAAAGAAAGGATGTAGCCTCTTCTTCCTTTTCATTCATTAAAACCTTGCTTCTAATTGTGGAAGGGTGGTTAAGTCACAAGCAGGCTGGGGCTACTCCAATGTAGTAGCACTATAACGGCTGAGTACCTACAAGAATATGCATTTACTGCAAACCCATCCACAGGAATCCTAATAAACAAGACTGAATCTAAAAACTCTGGTTCCTGACTATCAAGGTGAAAAAACCCAACTGTGGGTCAATAGAAATACAAAAGAAATATTGATTTACACTTAGCTTTAAGCAGAAGCAAATGTCCAGATTTGTCCTGCAGAGCTGTGTGGATGCCCACTTGAGGGAAGGGGGTTTCCAGCCTGACGGGACTAATGGCATGTGGGATATCCCCCTTGGAAAGGGGGCAGTGCTGACATCTGGAGCCCACAAATGGGATCCAGACTGGGAGAAGAACCGAGCCTGAGTTTTGATACCTTAATATCTGAGGTTATGGACTGGCACTGGTAGGGAGCGCCTGCAGGCAACTGTGCAAGAAGCTGTTGTGTTGAGCAATTAAACAAAAACTTAGCATTTATTCCTGTGGTGGGTTGACCCTGGCTGGTTGCCAAGTGCCCACCAAAGCCACTCTATCACTCCCCTTCTCAACTGGACAGGGGAGAGAAAATATAACAAAAAGCTTGTGGGTCAAGATAAGGGCAGGGAGATCACTCAGCAACTACTGTCACAGGCAAACCAGACTCAACTTGGGGAAATTAGCTTAATTTCTTACCAATCAAATCAGAGTAGGGTAATGAGAAATAAAAACCAAATCTTAAAACACCTTCCCCCCACCCTGTCCCTTCTTCCTGGGCTCAACTTGACTCCCGATTTCTCTCCCTCCTCCCCCCGAGTGGCACAGGGGAATGGGGAATGGGGGTTGCGGTCAGTTCATCACACGTTGTCTCTGCTGCTCCTTCCTCCTCAGGGGGAGGACTGCTCACACTCTTCCCCTGCTCCAGCATGGGATCCCTCCATGAACTTCTCCAACATGAGTCCTTCCCATGGGCTGCAGTTCTTCACAAACTGCTCCAGTGTGGGTCTCTTCCACGGGGTGCAGTCCTTCAGGAGCAGACTGCTCCAGCGTGGGTCCCCCGCAGGGTCACAAGTCCTGCCAGCAAACCTGCAGCATGGACTCCNCAACCTTGTCCAGTGTGGTTCTCTTCCACGGGGTGCAGTCCTTCAGGAGCAGACTGCTCCAGCGTGGGTCCCCCGCAGGGTCACAAGTCCTGCCAGCAAACCTGCAGCATGGACTCCTCTCTCCATGGGTCCTGCCAGGAGCCTCCTCCAGGATGGGCTTCCCATGGGGTCACAGCCTCCTTCGGGCACATCTACCTGCTCCGGCGTGGGGTCCTCCACAGGCTGCAGGTGGATATCTGCTCCACCGTGGACTTCCATGGGCTGCAGGGGGACAGCCTGCCTCACCATGGTCTTCACCACGGGCTGCAGGGGAATCTCTGCTCCGGTGCCTGGAGCGCCTCCTGCCCCTTCTTCTTCACTGACCTTGGTGTCTTCAGGGTCGTTCCTCTCACATATTCTCACTCCAGATGCAGTTTGTGCCCTGGGTTGGTATCCTCCCGCTTCTTAAATACGTTATCCCAGAGGCGCTACCACCGTCGCTGATGGGCTCGGCCTTGGCCAGTGGCAGGTCCATCTTGGAGCCGGCTGGCATTGGCTCTATCGGACATGGGGGAAGCTTCTGGCAGCTTCTCACAGAAGCCACCCCTGTAACCCCCCCGCTACCAAAACCTTGCCATGCAAACCCAATGCAATTCCTAACATGTTTCTGTTAGACTTTATATCATATTGTTATTTTGGAAATACTTTAATGCTAATCCAGGCTTGATGTTGTTTTAAACTTAAAGAATGCCCCCCCCCCCCAAAGTACTTGATGGCAGTGCATAAATTTACTCACGTGTTAGGCATTTTAAATGTGCTTTACTGTAGCTTTATTTTTAGTTAGTTCCTAGTGAGAGTGAGTAAACAGAAGGCCATACCCAAGCTTTCTACATAGGTTATCTTGGGCATATTTTTTTTCTCTGCTATTTGTAATAACTCCTAAGTAATGCTGTAGGTACTGCAGAAAATAAATAGCGCATGTTTAATTTATAGAGGAATGACATAAGTATGGCAATATAAATAGAAAGCAGTGGGGAAAAAAAATGTTGCTGGTTCAGATGCTGAAGGCAGTGTAGCTGAGACATTCTGGAGCTGAGCAGGGAGGCAAAGCCCACCAGCTTACCTGGAACGGGGTTTGTAGGTCATGACTTCGTGCCTTTTCTTTGGACCGAAGCTGGCCAGGCAGCAGCTAGGCAGAGCCTAACTCCCTGCTCCGGAGGAATGCCTAACTGCTGTGGGGGCACACCACAGGCTGTGCTCGTAATCCTGTGTTTCTAGAGAAGCAAACGTTTTGGAGACGTGCCAAATCTCAGCTGTGCAAATCCCCTCTCAGGAAAGGGAACACCCATAGTAACCATGTATTTAAACTCCCAATCTGAAACCTCTGATACTACTCAAATTTTTTTTTCTTTTTAATTCTTTAACTTAGGCAGTCGTGTTGCAAATGGAAGCTATTACTGGAGCATCTAAAAGTGAAGTTTCTTCCCTTCCTGCCCCAGCTGCAGACAGAAAGCCAACTCTTACTAGAGTCGGATTTTCTAGGATCCTGTGTGTGAACGAAATAATGCAAAGAGCTGAGTAACCCTGCCTATGGAGTTGCTAGGGGAAGTATTGGGAAACTGGCGTGCCTTGCCTTCTTTAAAATGATCGTCTTTCTCTGTACAGACCTCCTGACGTGCATGGAGCAGTCTCGGCTTGAAATGTAGTATCAGGACTCTCCAGGCTTTCTCTTTCTGTGTGTATTGCTTTTGTGTCACTAGTATATCAAATTTTTGCTTGGCACCATGTGGTTTTTATACTGCCGCTAATGCTTTGTGGGTGTCTGTTCTCAGTGCTTCTTTTGATTTTTTTTTTTTTTTTTTTTTTATTTNTAACTTAACATCTGCATGGAAAACTGCAATTTTTGAGGTCAAACTGATTCTACTGGTCACCTTATGGGAGTTCATGAAAAAGAGTCTGGTTTGTAAGTCAAAGGAGAAATTTGTTCCACAATACTGTGATTGTGTTCTCTTTATTCAAAAACTTTTGCAACTTTCTTGATGACATTGGTCTGAATTTGTTTTACAGATGACTCGGGGCTTTGCTGTAAAACAATAAATTATCTAATTAGATTTGTACAAATTATTCTTCTGGAATAAACTGGAGTCACTTGGCCTTTGGGGGGTTATGCTGGTGAAAAGATTTACATTTTTGCTTTTAGGGCTTCAGATTAGCAAAGCAACTGAACTTTAGATGTGGAAATAGTTTTTTGGGTGTTTTACTGTGTGTTACAGTATTGCAATGATAAGCTGCTGGCATCTTCGGTAAGCAAAGGCAAGAAAGAGGTGTTTCCATAGTGGGATTCATTGTCTTTTATAAACCATCTATGAAAGATTTCTCTCTCTCTGCAGTGCCTGACCGGAGCAGAAGCACAGACTGCCATTTTACAGTAAATGCCTTGCATTTAGGTGGCTGAAGGTGGGGGAGATTCGTTTCTGGCTTTGCTACTCCTGCGTGGAAGAAGGATTTCAATTGCAAAGGAAGAATGCTGCTCAACAGGATTAAGAAGGGTAGTATTAGGGCCTAAAGTGTCTTCTGGACTGATTATTGAAAGCCACAGGGATAAACTTCTGGTGATTTTAATAAGATAATGTTCTCCTTTTAAGACCAGCTAACTCCAGCTGAGTCTACGGAGGTCACCTTGCAGCTAGAAGATCCCCGTCTGTGGAAGGGGAATGGTGCCCTGAAGTGGAGGGAAAAGATTGTTACCTTCAATAAACGTGCAATAAGTGGGACGCTGTGAGCCCTGTAAGCGACTCCAAACTCTTGTGTGTGCAGCTGACGGTGGAAGTTGAGCTGAGCTCTGCTCAGGGCTGCCGCGCATTTGAGAGGTAAACCAGGATTTAACAACGATGAAGATTGAACACCAGCGCCCCTCGCTTTCTTCTGCCACAGCATGATGTAGTCTACCTGTAGTCTGCTGTTTCTGTGATTTAAAATCATCTTCCTCCACCTCCCCTCGCTCCCCTCTGCTGTCAGCGGTGGCATTTTCCAGATCCCTTCACAGGACTTAACTCGCATTCTGAGCCTGAGCAGTCCTGCCTCTCAGGCTTGTGTTAAAGAGCCTGCCTTGGGTGGGAGATGATATACAGTAGTCTCCTTTATTTACAGGAATGTCTCTTTAATGAGAAATACCCGCTAGAATTTCCCCCAAAGAATAGTCCAGCTGCTGTACTCGCACGTCCCGTTCCCCAGGACACCCACCGAAAGGGCATATGGATTTCTCACTGTCCTGAGTGAAAAATGCTCCTGGTGAATGTAAATTTTCTTCTGAAGTTCATAGGTATATTGGGATCTATGGTCTTTTTGTGTGGTTTGGAGTGCTGCTCTGCTCTTAGCCTCTGAAAGAGGGGTTTGATTTATAGTGGCTCTCTGTGAAAAATGGTAATACATGATTTATAATGGTATTCAGCTGACAACAATGATTTCCCAAGTGCTCATTTAAAAAAAAAAAAGTGCAGGAGGAGGCTCAAGCTGTCTGATAGATTTGAGGCCACCTCCACCATGCCCAAAACCTTAAGCTGTGGGTACTTGTGGGAAGATCTGGAAGAAAGATGGGTTTGTTCTGCAAAATTTGACAGAGGCACCCCATAAACAATAAGAGACCCCCTGGGAAAAGCTGCAACCCTTTATGCACCCTCCTGAAGGGGCTGAGCAGGCTGTGGGGTTTCCCCCCACCAAGCACCTGTGAAATTCAGACCTGGATCACAGTATCTATGCTCTGAGCAGTGGGTTTGGTCCAGCCTTTGCCTGTGGAAGCTGCTGTTCTTGCTTAGGTTGGACAGCAAGCTCAGCAGCAGAGCTGGCCTGTAACCCCCGAGCACTCTGAATGCCTTATGTGCTGTGACTTCAGGGTGCATCTCCTCCTGCGTTTGGATAAACCCAGATATTTTCTTATTTCCATGACTGCTCTGGGGATAGGTTTGCTTCTGGCTGCCAGATCAAATGGTTTGGGGCTTCTGGACACTGCTTGGGGTTGGGAAGAGCTGTTGCACATTAATATTTTGTTGTTGTTGTTCAGTAGTTTCCTTCACCTTGCATGTCTGATAAGATCTCTCTCCTTCTGCTTAATACCCTTCCCTTGGTGCGTGAGTTGGTGTCAGAATGAAAATGTATAGGTGCCCCTTATTCTGCCTCCCTCCTGCCCGCTCAGTTACTGGTAACGCCTTGTCTGACGGAAACAGACCCCTCAGGGTGAATAAATACCTCTCTAATAAGGGGAAAAAATATTTTGCTTTCCCTGATGCCTAAGGGGTTTGCTTGCAACAGCAGCAGGCTGCCGCTGCCTGATTCTCTGCCAGCACCTCCTTAGCCCGGCATTTCCTAGGCAGGGAGCTTTTGGCTTCAGTGATGTATTACTTGCAAAGATAAGGAGTTGTGGCCTTTTCTCTACCGACTAGGTATAGCAAGTTTCTCTTGTTAAGAAAATTTCATTAAAAATTTAGCCCTATGTGCTGCAAACTGTTCTTGTCATAACAGTGTCCAGATGTGTCGTTAAAACTGTCTTTATCCATTGGTTTTGATAACCTTCCTCGGCAACTTACCCTCTGTGCTGAACGCCGTACGCATTATCATGAGGAGTTCTGCTCGACTGCCTCGGTCTCTCCGGGTGTTTTCATTTTTCTGGTGAGAGGCTCAATAAACTAGGAAACACCAACTTATTTCATGTTGCCCAGGGCTTTAGATTTATAGTTCTCTGGTCAGGGAGCAAACAAGTTAAAATAAAACCCAGTTGTTTTGCCTTATCTCACTGGTGAAACACTGTCTGTGGGAGCTGAATTCATCCTCTTGTTTCTGCTGGTTTAGCCGTTCGTTATTCCCCCTGCCTCTTCTATTCAGCGCGTCCCAGCCTCTTGCACAGCGAAGCTCTTCTTTTCCACGCTTTGATTGAAACTTCCTCCCGCTTCAGCTGTGCTTTACCAAGAGCACTTTGTCCTGAGGAGGAAAGGAAAGACGCAGCTCCTCGACATTGGCTTGCGAAGCCCACGCTGAGAATTCTTGTTTTCATACAATAACAGCCTTCCGAAGGAAGGCAGTCGGAACAGCACGTCATCCGCGCTGTGTAAGGCAATGGCATCACTCGGGCTGGTATGATGTCCTTTGTTAATGCACCCTCTGGACCTATTTGCATTCATATGTACAGTGGGAAACTGTAAGGACTTCATGAGACCTAGAACCAATAAAGCTTCTCAGGAGGGGATTCCTGGGGGCCTATGTTGTTTCCAATTTGGGAGGTTTGCAATTTTTTTTTTTTTTGCTTTCAAATACTTCTTACAAATACTTAACATCAGGCTTTCATTTTTAGTTTTTATTCTATTTAGAAGGCATATTTTGAATTCTCAGCAGGATTTTTCTTTATGGTACTCTAGTGTCACAGCCACAGATATAAACCAAAGGTTTAATCTTCAGTTTTTAAATTATCAGCAAGCTTTTTCTGGTACTTTATTTTCCTTTTCTCCTAATGATGTACAAATACCTATAAAAGGGGGCTTTTATCTTTTATCAATGGCTGCTACTGCTTCTGACCACTTGCTGCATCCTGTATGTGACTGGTTTATATCAATGTATTGGTGTGAGTGACCTGGGTGCTGGCATCCCTTTGGTACTGACAGAGCTCTACTTGTAACCAACATCTGTCTCGGTAATGACGCATTTATTCCAGGGGAGTCCTTAAGTTGGGCAACTTTACCATCTTCCTGCCACCTCACATCTGTGGCTTGCAGCAGTACCAAGGGGAGCTGGGTTCAGCAAACCACGTGCCCGCTTCATCCTTGCATATTTGGAGATGTGGTTTCTAGATACGCTGCTTGTGTCCTACTCTGCTTCTCTGATTAAGCCTTCCTCTTGTAAATCTGTTTCTGATGTAAGTGCTACCCTCTTGCCTGTGTTATTGAATATTTTTCCATCGTTAATTTTTAGTTTTATCCAATACCAGGCCTATTGCTGAAAATCCAATGCCTTAGAGATGTAAAATAAGTCAATGTGAACATGTCAATAGTGACTTAAAGCGTAAATCCCTGAATTCACATCTGTGTTATCTTCCCTGACAAGAAAAGATGACATTAAAGGAAAAGAGTAGGTAGGAGTAGAATTAAGGATTTATGGTTCTTGATTGCTTGATGTGTGAAAAAGAAGAATTTCAGATCTTCCCAGATCTCGTTATTCTCCAGTCCATCATTTGCAGTCTCAAATGAATCAGCATCCTGTCAATGATGCAGTCTTGCTCCATTATTGCAAGAATTATATCTGAGTCAATCCGAGTTAAAGTATGGTACTGACTATGCAGATAGCAATGTTTCAGTCATGTCAGCAGAAAAAAATGGAAAGTACTGCCTGGGTCAGACCAAGGCTTGGCTGAAAGCCTGTTCAGTGCTGCCTGTCCCTGCCTTTTGCTGTCCTGAGAACCAGACTGACCCTTGGTGCGAGTCCTTTGAGCACTGTTAATGCCAGTCCTGTTCTGTAATGCAGAAAAATGCCGACCACCTCACTGCAGACAGAACCATAGTGCTAGCCATGCTTCTGAGTAAAGCTTTGCCCGTGGCACTGCTGTCCCTCCTGCTTGTCCCTGTGGCCTGTAGCGTAATACCGAGGTGGGAGGATGCAGGCAGATGCAGAACAGGCAGCCTGTGCTGCTGCTGCTCTCAGCAAGGACTGCACTGACTGGTGTCGAAGTGGAACAGGGCTTATGCCCTGTAGTCTTATAGGCTTTTGGAAAGACCTTTATGTTTGATACACCCAATCCTCAAATAAAAAAAAAAAAAAAAAAAAAACCCCCAAAAACGGCNGGCCAAAGCACTGATGTCTTTTCTATCAAATTCTTGTCGCCACCAGAAGAGAACTGTTGTGTGACCTGTTAGAGCACAATGGACTACCCTAAATTGTGGTCTTGCTCTTGTTACATGAAGTCATCTTCCTGCTTGCAGCTGTATTTCCTTTAATTCCAAAAGCAGTGGCCTGTGGGTAAAAAAAGAGCGCTTTTGTTTTCTGATGATTACAGTATAACCATGGCATAATAATCTAATATTTACACTGGGGTAAATGCTGCTGTTGCTGTGAGGCAAACATGTCTCATAATCTGGTGTGGACCTCTCAAGCATCTGGCGTGGGAGAGCCCCGATAGCCCCACGCAGCAGGGAGGAGGAAGACTGGGAAGAGAAATCCTTGGGTTGCCCAGGCTAACGGCCTCTATCTTCTGCACACCCTGCAAAAATGGTAAACTCTGTGCATCCTTTTTCCTAAATGACGAAGGAATCTGACCCTTTAATCCTCTTTCTCTAATTACCTTACATCTGTACCTTGCTTGATTTGGGCCTTAATGCAGCAAAGCTTTTTATGCATGTTAAAGCGTTCTCCTTAATCAGGTCCTTGGGTTCTAATTCAAATTCTCCCAGAGGCCTTGCTTCCCTGGTTTGGACAGTGTTTCCACATTTCCAGACAGAAGCAAAATATGGTAATTTTTCTGCCTCCTTGGCATGCCTCACAGAAAGCTCTCTTATCAGTGCTTGAAAGCATTTTGGCTCTTTTTCTCTAAGTCTGCTGGTAATAAAGCTGGTCTGATATGTAGGTACAGGCAGGACAGACTTTTTCAGTAGAGCTCAGGAGCTGCCGCTCACACCGCTGAGAGCGCTCCAGGGTGAGCATCTGACACGCAACTGCGTCCCACTGCCCACCCTGACTGTTGGGGTGCTCCCAGGGTGCTCATCACCCTCCTGTCTGCTACAAACTGGCAGCACCTTGCATATGGCCATGCAGCCACCCACATTTCCTTCTCTTCCAGGACAAAGGACTCTGATTCTTCCTGAATATTTGCTTTAGTTTTCATGCCTCTTCACAGCTTCTTCAGCAAGTTGATTTGCTGTTTTGCCACCCCAAGTTTTGTTCCCAGAATCCTCTTATAGCTGTACCAGCTAATAGTGACCCCTCTCCTGTTTTGCAGCACCTCCCTTTTTATTGGGTGCCAGGCTGGTTTCTGGTGGACTTTGTGTGGTGCAGTTATTTCTCGCTGCAGGCAAGCAAGAGCCAAGCATATTTAGCGTGTTTCTGCCCATGGGTATGACCCTCCCGTGCCTCTGCCCTGCCTCGCCATCTCTCTGCCCATCCTTTTCCCTGTCTCCTTCTCTAGCTAATTTGCTCCTAAGGCTTGCACCCATTCGCACTCAAGAAATGAATCTCGGAAAGGATGCGCAGGGCTCGCGGTATCTGCAAGCCGTTGCCGTATTGCCTCTGCCTCTAAGCAATGTTTTCCCCCATCTCCATGTCTGTCTTCTCTACTGAGACTGCAGGGCAGAGATCTTCTCTCTTTTTTTTCAGAGGGGATTGTGATTTCAGCTGAGCCCTTCAGGCTTCTGTGTAATATGGAGTTATATTTGCTTTAATTTAATTAACTATTTGTATTCTCTTGGTGTGTTGCAATCTGCTCTGAAGATTTTGTGTTGCTAGGCAGGTTGCTATTGCTGAACAACCCGATGGTGCTGAAGAGCAATCCCTAACCTTTTAAGAGGGGTAGTTCAGGCAACGTTGAAGAGCGTGTCGTGATGTGTAGCATATCTCTTCTACGGTAAAGCTGGATAATTTTTATCCCTATAGAATGTTCTCTATGAGGGTCTGTGTGCTTTTAAAGGGAGCTTTATGAATCTGCTCAGGTTTTATAGAATTGTATGGGTGTTGTCCAAGTTTAAAATTTTATTGGTCATCTTCATTGTGACAGAAAATTGAGTTTCCCTTTTATTAGTCTATAATGGTGGCTGGTGTATGTCACACCACTCACAGTAAAAAAAAAAAAAAAAAAAAAAAAAAAAAAAACACAAAATACTNGTCTATTTGAAAGTTGGAGACTCTGCTGTATTTCATATTTCCACTGCCCCAAGGAAGTATCTTAAAATTGCTTTACTGCTTTTGAAAGAAAAATGTTCTGGCTGGATTTGGAACTGACGTGGACTGTTGTATCCCTATTTCACATGAAAGAAGCTAAACTGTAAGGAAGAGCTGCTTATCACAGATCTGTGGCGGAGAGCCATAGGATATAAAGTGCAGATGAATGCAGAGAAAGTCTCTCTAATAAAAAGCGTGGAAACAATTTCACTGCTTCTTTATCCCTACCATGGCTTGTGGGCATACAAGGCAACAAAGGGCATCCCATGGTAACTGAGAGAGGCCAAAAGAGCACCCAGAGTGATAGCAGCATGTGAAGGTGGTCATGCCCAACATCGGAGAGATGTGGCACATCCCCAGATTTGCAGACTACGGCTCCCGAGAGCAACTCTTATTTCTCCCTCATGTTCAGATTCCCTCTTTCACCTTGGACCTTGCTCCATCTTGTGCCGAAGTTGAGAGCAAAGCCCTGGCTAAAGGTCACAGAGCAGGTTTGCTCCTTTACCTCTGCAACTATTGGCCCCTGGGTTGAAAGAAGGGGGTGGTTTCTTCCAGTTTGTCCCCATTCTCTAGAGAGCAGCAAGCGCTTTGGCATCCAGACAGACTTGTTTTTTCTGTATCTTTATGGTGTTTAATGTGTCAGCTCTGCATCTCAGCTGGGACTTTGAGGTGTTACTGTGATATTATCATAATCATCGCAGGCAAATGGGCAAAGGATTCAGGGCTCAGTAGAGGTTTCCTCTTGGGTTTGGCCACTGGCATCTGCCTGAGCGTGTTCTGTGCCGTAATCTTCTCTGAGTGCGTTGCAAATGCCCACCGTTTACTTTTGGGATTCATTGAACACATCATTAAATTACTTCTGCAGGTTAATTGAAGAAGCTACACGAGTTCAGGCGTTAAGATGAGCTGAGTACTAATCTCCTCTGTGTGTTTTGAAAGCCCATCTCGAAATCAATAAGTATGCAGCTATTCTCCTCTCTTAAATAAATATTACCATAAAGCGCCCAGTCCTTGCTGGTATAGACAGTGCTGCTTGGGCTGTTCTGTGAAAGTATCTTTTAGAGGAGGACACAAAAGGGCAAAGCCAAAGAAAAACACTTTTATAGAGCGAGTCAGATTAAAATCAAGCAGGTTGTGGAGGAAATGATGCCTGGTTTAGTGTACTTTAATTAATCTATTTTAGGTTTGCATCACTAATCAATCTCTTTTATGGTTCGTATTACTGCGTGCAAGTGCATATTTGCAACGTGATAGTTTGTCCAAACTGCTAGCGTATCCCTGTAAAATAAGTAGTCATTTCTGCCTGCAGTTGTTTTCTGTGAGTTCCCGATCTTTCAATGACTTTACATGAAATGCAGAGTAGCTGCAGTGGGAGACAGGAATCTCTGCGTGATCAGCAATAACTGGAGCTGCTGGTCACTCGCAGGTTGGGATCCAGTAGCATCCTTGAGCAAAATGCTTGCTTTTGGGAACTTTAACTCTTTAAAAACAGCCCTATCTGATGACCAGTATTTGTGAGAGAGTCGGCATAAGCTTTGTGCATGTACCAAGGATGTGTGATAATTTTCACCATGGATGGAGACACCATGATGCAAGTCTCCAAGCTACAGTACAGGATTGAGTAAGTCAGAGTAAACATGGAGACATCAGAACTGACTGTCCTCCTGGATGTTGCTATGATAAAATCCATCCCTGGCAGTCAAGTATTTGCATAGCCCTAGAAGGATCCAGGGTTGGACAAAGTGCTTTAAAGCTGATTGGTTTGCTGTGAAAACAAAACCCTTTGGAGGTCTCGCTTCAGGTCCAAATCTGTTGGGTGTCTCTTCTTCCACTCCCAGCTGTGGTTCCTGGTGCAAGGTACAGGACAGGACTTGGTCTTTAGGCACTAGAATAATCCAGCTTCCAAAAGTAAAAGCATCAATGGATCAGACATCACTTTAAGCCTGCTCCTGGGGGGGCTGCCTCCATCCTAGCAGATGAATGAGACTGGCTGGCAGATCATTGGATTAAAACGCTCTGACACCCAATATTTTATTAACAGGGAAGGAATGAGATTGATGCACAAATTGGTCTGGGTAATCTGAAGGCAGAGGCTGTGTTTAACCAAGCAGTACGAAAAAGGAGGCTTCCATATTTCTGACAGGATCTTAAAGAGGCTTTGCAGATCCTGGGGAATCATTGATATCTAGCCGGAGAGAAGCTGAGAAAAATGAATTGCTGCTGTGCAAAGGGAGGCCCTTTCACTGCCAGTGGTGTGCAGCGTGCTGCCTCCGGAGAAAGAATGAAAAGAGGGAAACAAAGCGTGCGTGTGAGATGCATGACGAATTAAACCTCTGGATAACCTCATGTCAGTAAATCACTTGCCCCAAACACTAGTGTTTCGTTCCTCAATGTGCCATGAAATCTTGTAAAAGCAGGACTTCACACCCTGCATATTTGAAGCCGAAGCCTTGCTTAAGTGCATAAAATAGGAGATTTGGGGAAAACCCTGCAGGACTGTTATGTACCGCAGGCTGTACCTTCATGTGGTGTTCCAGTCAAAACATCCCACGGTTGGGGTGAAACAGGGGAAATGCCTTTGACATGCCATTTGGGGTACACCAAAAGTTGGGCATCTGTTTCACACTTAACTTGAATGTCAACTAGAAAACCAAACCAAGCTCCATCCTCTAGGGACCAGCCTCAGTGCTGCATGTTTGTAACAAGTCAGGACCTTCCTGTGCGATGTAAGGTCTCTTTTCAGACCCTTGTGCATGATAAAATGGTTTAATTGTGAAAAGCTCTCATTAGTTACTAAATAGCTGAGATAACTATTGCTATACAGTGGTTACAGGTAATGCAACGTTCCCAATTAAATTATAGATATATGCTGGAATTCAGCCAGAAAGAGCACTTTGGGCAACCTTTCTTCCGCCTCCCTGGGCTTGCCCCTGCTGCTTAGCACAGCAGAGAGTCAAAGCCAGGTGCAGCCCGTGTGTTCGGATAGATTTGTTCCTTTGCGCTTCCTTTGGTAGGCAGGGCAGAAATGCCTGCATTTTCAGGCACGTGAAGGAATTCAGTGCCTTTTTTAATGCCGCTTTGTTAGCGGACTTAAAATGAGATAGCTTCTTGGAATCAAATTGGTTAAAATGACTTTTTGGGATTTTTTTTTTTTGTTTTGGACTAAAATGCCTCATAAAAGTCTGTCTTTGTGAGATGGATTTTGGTCTTTTATTTGTCTCTCTGATATTACTTTATTTACTACTTGTATTGCAATAAAGTTGAGGACCAGAATCTTGTTATGCCTAGAATAAACGCGATTTAAAAAAAAAAAAAGAAAAGAAAAAACAAATCCTCAACAAACTAATTCTGTATTTTTCCTCTTAGTAAGGCACCACAATACAGCTAGGCTTTAAGAAGAGCTTGAAGGAGGGTGTTGTGTTTATAAAGAGAGTGATTATAAACACCCATGCATGCTGCCTAGCCATAATGCTTCCTGGGTAACTTAGCAAATGGGAAACCATGGGGCAAAAATCACTGCAGGAAGAGAACTGGGGCTGTAGAGAGGAGAGAAGAGGTAGGGGAGCATGCTCAGGCCCTGGAGAGTCCTGTGTTGAGGTAAGGGGATGAAGAGGTGCAAACACGGATGTGGTGGCTCTGGGTGAAGCTCTAGGAAGAGACTGACAGCAGCGCTGCTGGGAGCTCGCCGCTCATCTACCTGCCTGTGTCTCACTGGCAGTCTAGCAACCATCTTACACTTGAAAGAGAAGGGAAGTTTCTAGGATGAACAGATTCATACAAAAGCAAAAATTCTGCTTTTTTCAGGAAAGCCCCCCCCTTGCCTGCGCCATCTGTGCAGAATAAGCTGCTAGTTTGTGGTGCAGCTTTACAAAGCCCAGCTCCTGGCAGATGAGCTCTGAAATGGGCTCAAACAAATTCTTCTGCCTCCTGCATCTTTTTCTGATAGTGGCTGCTCAAAAGTCCCCCATTTGAGGCAATAAAATGTGGCTTCCAGCTGAAGCTGAATTGCGGTGTATTACTGCTGTAGAGTCCTGAGTTTTGCTGCGTGAAAACACAGTTCTAGGTAATTGCGCGCATTTCCCAAATGTTGTTAAATTTTAAATCCAGGTGCAAATTCTCATAATGTCTTCTGTCCTTCAAGCTCTAGCAGGACTACTGTCCCCAGCCAATTGTAACCGCATGTAAAATGAAATGGTGCAATATAAATAACATAGTTATGTTATTTATAAAGTGTTGTACCAACGCTTCCTGACCAAACGTTGAAACGTCAATGTGTTTGTGACACAGGGATGCTGGCTTGAAGGCAAAGGGACGCGGCAGGCAGGCACGGTGTTGGGCTGCTGCCCATGCACAACTAACTGCTCCAAAGCGTGACCCATTGCAGGCAAGGGGAGTCAGGCAGAGAGATGTCCCTGCTGTAAGTTCAAGCAGAATTGTGCTTTGGGGTTTGCTTCATTTCAGAATTAAAGCTTGACCGTAAGCTGGATAAAGTGAACTTTCTCACATTTTACCAGTAGGCACCCTTGAAACTGCGGGGATGAGGAAGATGGGGGGGCGAAATGAGAAAATACAGGGCACTCTCTTAACAGAGTTTGTAGATCAGCAGTAAGTGAGTGCAGCCTGGTTCGGAGGGTTGCTTTCATGCATCGGAGGCAGGGTCCCATCCTCGGACTTCCCTGCCAGGCTGTAAGCTGAGACCTCGCGATGGCTTTGGTCAGTGGGTACCTGAGCTGCCGTCCCGCAGGAGGAGCAGCGGAGGGGCTGTGCCTGGAGAGCTGCGAGACTCGTGACCTTCAGCTCAGCTCTGGGGTCTGATTTCCTTTCTACTGTGGGAGAAGCTTTGTCTGGTTTATTTTGCTCAGTCAGCACAGAAATGTGCACATCTATTTTTCCAGCCTGAGACCATTCTCGTCTTTAAGACTTACTGAACAAATGAGATATTGTTCACTAGTTCTGAGAGCTGTTTGTTAGTTTAAAAAAAAAAAAAAAAAAAAAAAAAAAAAACAAACAAACCCAGAACTCCTTTCTCCCTTGTAGCAAAGAAAATTAATTGAAGTAACAACTAGTTTAACACTATCTTGTTTAAAAAAAAAAAAAA
>VYZW01024153.1:0-29132 GCA_013401315.1 Balaeniceps rex
TCATCTGCAAACTTGCTGAGGGTGCCCTCGATCCCCTCGCCCAGGGCATTGATAAAGGTGTTAAACGTCATATGGGGATGAGCAGCAGTGGTGAACGTTTCCCGCTGAGCCCGGCTGTGCTGTTCCTGTGTCAGGGTCCAGAATGAAGAACCTCAGCTCACCCAAGCTCTCCCAGAACAGAAAAAATAAAGCAGAGCTCAGCGAGCGGCCGGGGCATCACTGACTCCCAGTGATGCTGGGCAAGCTGCAGGGATCTGGGGACAACAACTCAACCCAGCTCAACTTGTTTTCTTTCCGTTCAGCACCGGATCATCCACACCTGGCTGTGCCGGGGAGGACGGGCGATTTCCACGCTGCCTCCCACCGCCGGCTGCCACGGCCGCCGCCACCGGCCCTCCGCTCGCCGCAGCGGGGCTCGAGCGCCCGGGATGCCGGGCTGCAGGAGGACCTGACCTCCTGCGCGGTGGAGACAACATCTTCAAGTTAACAGTGTCCGATTTGCATCTGTGTTTCAAAAGCCAAGCCCAGGGTTTGCATATGCCTTTATCAGCGGTGAAGCAAAGACGGAGCAGATAATAAACTGCAAACAAATAACCCACAAATACAGGGGGGGAGGAACAGAACCTATGACAAGTTGCTGCTTTATTTTGAGAAGACACGGGGGGGACACTCAGCAGCTCCCCCATTCCTGTGCTGCAAAGCATCCCTGCCCACCCGGGAAATACGGGAGTTTCACCAGGGCTCCCACGTTTGGGCACAGCACCTTTTCATTCCACGCATCCACGTCCAGGCATCAAACGTGCTCAACCCTCAAACCTCCTACCGCAATTAACAGCCGCTAATAACCCTGTGCACCCAGGCCCCATGAAAGCCGAACCGCAGGGGGGTCATCACAGCTCGACTGCCAAAACCAGCAACTCCCAACGCCAGCGGCCACCTCTTCCAGTTTGCGGTTGATGCATTAAGCTCTTCTTCCCTGGGGCTGGAAAGATGCTGCAGTGACCTGGCTTTGCAAGGAGAGAGAAGACCCCGGCACAAAAAAGCAGCATCCCAATCTCTTGCACGGCATCGTACGGGGAATTCTCTGCCAAAATAAGTTATTTACGCAAAAGAGCCGGAGCTGGAGGAGGCAGCTCAGCCACCTGCGAGGCTGCTTTCACCGCGGTCGTGCACAGCCCGAGAGCAACAACTCATCCTCCTCGGATGGCACGCGGGACCTCGACCCTTCTAGCCCGCGGGCCCTGCACGGGTCGCTTGGCCAGCATGCGGCGAAGACAGGCTCGAACAGAAACATCTCTCTTGTCTTAAAAAATTAAGGCCTTCGCTTTGCTTCCACATCTGACAAGACGCCGCATGCTTTGCTAATCCTTGGAGAAGATTAACTTTTTATTTAGAATTCCTTCCTCTAAATGTGGCAATTATGAAGGGTGGGTGGTTTTTCTTTTTTTTTCTTCTTTAAGCTCTTGGCAAGGAGAACACTTTCTCCAAGTTGGCTGAAAAGGGTTGGTTAAAAGCGGATCTCAAGTCCTATTTTCCCCCTCCGATCAAACCCACGGGAGCCTCTTGCACAAGGGGATGCCCCTCGTCTCCTAACCCCAGTCTGGCACCGCGCGTGTGAAAACCAAAGCTACGGTCCCTTTTTGCAAGGAGAAGGGAGAAGCTGTCCCAACCCCGCTGGGAGAAGATTTGGTCCACAAATCTAACGCTGCAGAACAGATTTTTAATTGCTCCTCCTCCACTGGGCTCGGGAACCGGCAAAGTGCCATGTTTCACCCCGAAATGGCTGCAGCTCACTGGTGGAGGAGGCCAGGCCTGGAGCATCCATGGGGAGATGAAAGGCAGCATCTGCTCCAGGGACTCCCAAAAACGTGAAGCATTCGGTTACCTCTGCCAACACCAGGAGGGCCTGGCCCTGCCGAGCCGGTCCCTGGGGACAGCCCTCCCCTCTCCCACCCCTGCCCGTGGGCTCAGATGCCGGATGGCCACTGCCAGCTGATGCTAAGTCCTTGGGCTTGACCATCTTGGGAGCTGCCGCTGGAGCTGTGTGACCATGAGCTTCACCTGGAAGGAAGAAGGAGCAACCTCCTCCCCACTGGGGATGCAGGGATGAGCTGGGAAACGCCCCTTTTAAGACCCATATAGATATATATAGCTCATCTCGCTTCTCACGGGTGGCTTTCAGGGCTTGACAGCACAGCTGAAGGGCTGCCGGTGCCGAATTGAAGCCCCAGTGCAACACCACTAACGCAGACCCACAGTCATTACGTGACGGGAGCCGTGCCCAACCAGCCCCGTGCCCCAAGGACGAGCCCGATGCCAAGGAGACCTCTGAGCGCAGGGAGAGTTTGGACCGATCTCCGCGCTCAGCCAGCGCATCGTCTTCGCAAAACAAAAACTCAACCCAAACTAAGGCATATAGATACGCACGTAAATCTAAAAATATGACGACGCAGTATTTTTGCATGCAGGCGCCGAGCCCGCTCCCACCCAGACACCGGACCCTGCGCCCGCAGCCGCGCTCCAGGGCAGCTGTTTCTACTCAACAGGCAGAAAGTGACTGCGGCAGCAGTGGAGCAGTTTATGTGAAACTCGAGGAAGGATGCCCCGAACAGAGCAACGGCAACCCTTACTGTATGCTAAGAGAAAAAAAAATTTGGGAAAAAAAAAAAAAGTATCAAGTGCCTGTAGCTGTCAGAAAGCATTTCTGCAGCTTTGGCAAGAGACAGACACAACCAATTTAGCGCAGCCTCGCTGAGGTATATTAAGCTGTCAGTCTGGATGATACAAATTTAATCACTCGGAGCAGATCAAAGCTCTGCAGCACTATCGGTGGGGGGCCGGACACACAGGGATAAAGCAGAGGATGGATGTGCGTGGAGTGCGAGGAGCAGGAAAAGCCGATGGGACGTGCAACAGCCCCGGCATGATCCCGGGACGTCACCTGCCCACGGGGATCGTCTCTCTGCGGGATGCTGGATCCCTACCGTGCAATGGGCCAAGGGGAGCTGGAGCTGAGCAGCCCCTGCCTGCGACCCAAAGCCATCGCAGGGCTTAGGGCTGGCCCCAAGGAGGGAAATGCCAGCAGAGAGAGAGGACGAGCCACCGCCGCTCCCAGCGATGAAGGCTCAGGGCTGCGGAGACCTCGTCTGCACCCCAACTCTGCCATCACAGCTCTGCCAGCATCAGCCTGACCGACCCACCCCTGCGAGGAGGTCCTGGTTCAGACCAGCCCCTGCTTCCTAAGCCACCACTCACGCTCTGAGCCGCAGCAGGAGAGGTACGTGCCACCGGCCCGGCCGCTGCTCCCACTACAGCCCACGCGTGCCATTAACGGGGACCTCACCCACCGCCACCAGCTTCTGCTCCTGCTCAAGCCCATTCGGCTCCTCTGGGGGTACAACCCACAGCGGGGGTGGCTGGATGCTGCCGTGATTAAACCCACCCCCAGATGAACCTTGCCTCTGCCAGGGAGCGTGGAAAGCCCAGGCTCCAGGAGCACACGCTGCAAACGGGCAGCATTCATCCCCACACGAGCATCCACCCGGAGCGGGAACGTTCTCCTGGAGGGCAGCTGTAGCATTCCCACCGGCCCTGCTATTTCCAGACACGTCCCAATTTAAATCCCTGAGGTTCCCACCCATCCCAGGGGCTTGCAGGATGCCTGGGGGGACAGCGCAGCTCCCGAGGGGGTTGCGCTGCAGCTCAGCTCTGCAGCGTGCTGCGCCCGCAGACCCCTGCCCGCTGCGCCGCGCTGTCGCGGGCTTGGGATGCAGGACACGCAGGGGACACCTCGCTGCATCCCCACCTCCGCTTTCCCATTACGTCCACCAAAAACCGCCAGTTGCACAAAGGTTTTTCTCCCCCTCCAGGGCTCCAGACACATGCCCCGGTGAGCCATCCTCAGCCACGGCGGATCGCAATCTCCATCCCACCCATCTGCAGGAGCAGCAGCTCGGCCTCTTGCTATAGATCCCACCGAGCTGTCACGGGGCCAGCTACTTTCCCCCATCACCGCGCTGCCAACGATGTCCCTTTGTGCCACCCTCGCCCGCCACTGCCAGCAGAGGAGGGGGAACGGCAGCCGGGGAGGCGAAGGGAAACATCCACAGTTCGATCACAGCTGGAAGGAAAGTCTCCTATTGCCGAAGGGATTTAATCGACGTGTCCCTGGGCTGGATTAGCCTTTGACCACTCCATGAGTTTTTACTGAGGTTCGCTGGGCAATTTTTACTGGGGTTTGTTCAGCAGGAGGGAGCGGGCTGGCTGGGCCAGCCAGATGCTGCACGCTGCCCACCCAGCCGGGGAATTGTAACAGCACCAGAGCCGGGAAACAAAGCATCTCCCGCGGGAACCTGCCCACATCTGGGGGTCTGGCAAAGCCCAGACCTCGCGCATGGCCGGGAGCTGGACCGCAGCCTGCCCTACGAGGGGTCCCGCCGTGCCCGGCTGCTGCACGCACCCGCGGGCGATGCGGCACGCTGCCAATGCAGCGCCGTGGCCACTTCAACCAACCCCGCAAAGAGAGGGTACGCGGGCGGGATACCCGCCTCCCGACACCGCTCCACCTTCCAGGCGCACGGACCCCTGTTCCTGCGAGACGGGCACAGGTTGCTCAGCGATGCTGAGCGGGGCCAGCACAGCCGGGGAGCAGCGGCAGCCTCTGCTATGCCAAGGTCCCGAGGAAAAGGCGTCTGTGATTCGGGACAAGAAGTCAGAGACGTCTCCAGTCTCAGCAACAAGCAGAAAACAAGAGAGTTTGATTGCACAGCACACATTTCCCGGTACTGCTGGAAGCAATGCTTTGTAATGCCTTTTTTTTTTTGTAATTTGCAGAAGCTCAGCCCTGACCTCAGCAGTTCCAGCGGCCACCAGGGACCCCAGCGTCCTTCCCAATTAACCAGCGCAGCCGCCCCGGCTCTCCCCCCGCACCCCTTGCCGATTACGGAACGCCATGCGAGCCCATTACATAAACCTAATTAGCAGAGCTCCGCTTTCAGCATGGCAAATGGCTACGCTAATCTGGGATTTGTTCTCCTAGAAAGTAATTTAATCATACAGTGCCGGCCAGGCTGTGCACATGGCTGAGAGCAAACCCGAAATCTCTGCCCCCCAGTAATGAGCCATTAGAGGTAAGCCAGCCTCGCACGCTGCCTTCCCGCGCCGCAGCAGAGCAACGCGCACTTGGGGACCTGAATTCTCTAAAACAGCCCCAGACAGAACCTACTACTTAAAAAATAAAAATCTTAAGGATCTGGGGAGAAAGGCCCAGCCACGATTAGACTGGAGCAACCCCGCAGCCTGCCTCAACGCTGCCCACGTCGGTGAGCAAGCACCCAGGCTCCGACAGTGAAGAGGTTACGGCCACCTCTGGTATCACGTTGTCACCTCTGGTATCACGTTGTCACCTCATCCCAAAACCGGGCAGCACCCCTGCTCCTCGCTTGCCCGGCGTGCGAGCTGGTGCAGTCAAGCAACCAAAGCGGTCGCTGGTTGAGACGCAGCCGCCCCACCGAGGGGTGGGCACATGGCGGGCTAAGCCCGGGCACCCCCCAAGGGTTGCCGCGATGCCCAGCGGCACGGGCTCAAGCAAGGCTGGGGCTTTGCCTCTTTGGCACGATGACATCGCTCAGCCATAAAGCATCCTTCAAAAGGCCTTCCAAACAACTTCTAAGCTTGTGGTGTACGAAAGGGAAGTTCATGTGCTGCCAACTTCAGCAGAAGCAGCTCTTATTTAAACTAATCTTAATTAGGTATCTCCAGGATTACCCAACACCAACAGCAGGCTTCCCCAGGCACTAGAGGGTATCACCGGCACCAGCGTACGGTAATTGCATCACTCCTCCAGCTCATTACTCTCTGAAAATCATGAGACAGGTTTAAAAAAACAAAAAAAGAAAATCCTGAGATTTGAACATAAAGAAAATTTTGTTTACATTCCTTTTTATTTGCTTTCTGGCTTTTGAAATTTCAGGGTTGTGTTTTCAAACTTGACTTTACAAAGAGAAGAGCTATAAAGTTACTTAACAAAAAAAGTGAGATTACACTGCGCTCACCCGACATCAAATTTTAAGGAAAACCAAATATTTCCAAGCCTTTAATAAGCATGAAGTTCTAGAAATCGCCTGCACTGCAGCGCTCGCTGCTGTGGCTCGGAACGGCGCAGGGTACACGGACTGTACGGGGCAGGGCACCCCCGAGCAGCGACGTCGGCTCAGAAGCACCCCCAAACTTGCCTGTGTCACCAAAGCCTCTGTGAAAGCCGGGGCGAGGGGAGGAAGCACCACACGAAGCCGACACCGAACTATTTAATATGAAGTTTCATGAGCACCAGGGGACGTGGTACCGACAACAGCAGGGGCCTGGCCCCTGTCACCCCCAAGCATGCCAGCACCGAGACCTCATCCTAAATGAAAGAGGAGTTAACGCCTGCGTTTTCTGAGACACAGACCCACCATGCCCAAAGCACTTCAGCTACGAGAGCTCGGACCAGCCTGGCCCCTGCACACATCGTCCCCGAGCACAGGGCAGCGATGCCTCCGTCCCCTTAGGGCACCACTGGGGACCGGGCTCGGGGTCCGGCTGCATCTCGCAGCCCCAAGGCACAGCCTGGCCATCCTTCTGGGAGGACTTGTGCTGTCTCCTGGGGGTTAAACGCAATCCCTTCGCTCCCTGCGCTCTGCTTCCTTCCCCTGCCGAGGGACTTCTGAGCCACCAAGGAGCCCGGGGTCTTTGGCAGCCCGGTCACGGAGCAGCTTCCAGGGTGCTGGCCCAACACCCACCGTGTTTAATTTCCTCCTCTCATTTCTCTGCAGTGTCTATTGAGCCTCCCCGAAGGAGAGCCTTTGAGCCAGCTCAAGAGGTAACACAAGCTTCAGGAAGGAAAGACAAAAGGGAGAACGTACGGTCAGCAACTTCATTTCAAGTGCCCGGGCAGGGGGAGCCGGGGGGGCTGCGGAGCCCTTTGCAGGTACCGAACAGCTCAGGGGGGGTGGGAAAAACAGAGGAAGCGTTGGTGGGGCTCCCGCCTGCATCCCGAAGCAGTGGGATGTGGGGGAGCCACTGGCCCTGGATGCACCGCGCCGAGCCGGGCTCTCGTCCCCCAGCGCCCATGGGGCTGAGGCTCCCATTCCCTCAGGGCGTTAATCTTGCCAAGAGCAGAGCGGTACCCAGGCTCCAAAACACAATACACACAGTTAGGGGCTTAGCATCTTACGGGAGGAGGAAGAGGGCCGGTTAACCTCTGAATTCCTTGCAGCTACAGAAGGGAGCACGGGGTCCGCGTGCTTCACTCGATCCTGGCTCCTTTTGAAACTAGAGAGGAAAACCTGCTGTCAGAGGCAGCAAGGACAGCCCCACAGCTCTGGGATCACAGGACAGACCTTGGTAGCGTAGAAATAGGCTTTAACGGAAAAAAAATTAAGAGCTGGGGAGAGATGGGTGGTCTCGCTAGCGGCAGAGGAAAATAGAAGCCATCCAGTGCTGCCTTCAATTTGCTCTTCAGCCCGCGGCATCCAGCGCTGCCGGAGCAGCCAAGCACGCTGGGGCAAACCCCTCCACAGCAGATCCAGCATCGCCGCGTCCCAGGATCCGTCCCAAGCGCTGGGCCAGCTCAGGCACCAGCCCAGAGCCAGGTCTGCGCCGGAGGAGGGTCCCGGCACAGGCAAGGCTCCGCAGCCAGCCCGGCTCCTTGCACTGAGCCCATTCGGAGCCCAGCCCGAGCGAGCGGAGCGGGGCCAGGCTGGGGGGCCCGGCTACGTGATGGGTTTCACAGGGCACCAGCTCAGTATTTTAGTTTACACTCTTTTCTCTAGCCAAGTGTAAACGTTTTTTTTCCCTCAACTGTGGAAAGGTGAAGCAAGGACATCTGCAGCCAAGCAGCATCCAGACTTCGAGAGCTCTGGCAGCGGCATTCCGTTCTGCAGCAATTTTAATTTATAACTGCGCTCATGGTAACCTTGGAGAAATGCAGAAATTGGACTCCTAATCCCTAAAATTAAAGAGTATCCAGAAATCATAATTTGGGAGTTTTCTTCCTTCTGAGCTTTCCACTAGAGGACTTTGTTTCTGGCTTAAGAAAGCTGGCTTTCACAGACAGCCTTAAATGAGTATTAAATCCAACGCTGACATATGGCTCATCATCCCAGCGGATCCCAAAGCCCTCTGCGAGGGAAACTCCACCTCCTGGGCAGACCGTGCGGACCAAGTTCAGCGCTCCCGGGATTTAAAAACCTGACTTGCCTGTTCGCTTAGAAGTAGTAGCGGGTCTATAAAGCTCTTCGTGCTGTCCAAGCATGAAGTTATCCAGCACCAAGGTGGTTAAAACAGAGCCACAGGCACCTGAACCAGCGCCGCAAGGCAGCCACCCCCGGGCAGGGGAAGGGACGATGCACGGGCACAGCAGCCGTGCCACCAGCCCTCCGCCTTCCCCGAAGGTGAGTTATCACCCCACGGCACAGCAAACAAGCAATAAACCGGAGCCCGCGGTTTGCACGTCTGGTGGGTGACAGCTGTAGTCCATCACCGCTGGCCTCCCCGGGTGTGCTCCAGATGGGGCGGCTCGCTTTCATCCCCAGGCACCGCGTTTAGCTCAAACCCTGGCAAAGAGCTGAGCGCAACGGTAAAAAAAAAAAACAGGATGGGCTTTCAGGCTGACAGGGTCCTTGGGAATTTTTTGTTTCCCCCCCAGCATCCATCCATTAGGCACAGGAAGGTAAGCTGGGCTCTTCTGGCACACTCGCCACGTCCCCTGCCCCACGCCAAGGGGTTAAGGATGGCTCTGGCAAGGGCGCGCTCGGCTGCGAGAGCCCCATCGCCGTTTCACAAAGGCAGGACCTGGCCCGTGTCTCCAGCACACGGTCCCTGCGGGGCACTGGGCAGGCGGGAGAGGGAGAGCCCAGCCCATGCGTGGGCTGTGGGACCGCTTCACACGGGTGGAGAAACCACCGACCTTCACCACACGGCAGAGATGCGGCTGGGAGGGACCGGCCTCCGCAAGGGAGCACGGGTTCACCAGGCATGGCAGCTTCCAGCCCATCCGCTCCAAGCCCAGCACACAGCTACAGGACGTGCAGCAGAGCCCAGGACCACCCGACCTTGCCCGTGATGAACGTTGGGTCTCTGCTTCCTCCACCCAGGACCAAGTGCTGCCTCCGCTCCCAGCCTACTGCGGGCAGGGGGACAGTGGGGACAGCAGCGCTTGGTCAGCTCTCCTGTCCTAGACTTGGGCAAGCATCTACCAACAGCCTCAAAAACCTTCAGCAAAAAAAAAAAAAAAATTTCAAACAGCAGCTTAGAACAAGCAAGGAAAAAATATAAAAAGTGGGAAATATAAAAATATAGTGGAACCTCCTTTCCCGGCTAGACCTTTCCTTTGACCAAAGTTTCTGAAGACACAGCAGCATTGGTATTTAACTGATCCGGCCACAGCAGGAGCATATCCAAAGGGCAGGGGTTGCTCCAGACACGTCCCTTTCAAGCGCCGGCCGCAGGTGCTGGCTGCGCCCCATGGGAAGAGCGCTGCCGCCGCAGCCAGATGTCACATGCAAGCATCACCCCATGGCCTGGTGACTTGCCCTGCCTGGGCATGAGCTGCCCATGTCCTTGGTCTGCAGCGAGCAAACATTCGGTTATCTCCCTTTGGCAAACAACGGGGCCATTAAGTGACGGGACTCAGACAATATTTAATTACTCTGATCGTGGGAAGGGGGCAGCAAGGGGGAGGCAGAAACTGCAGGGGAAATTCCACAACCGGAGATTAAACGGAGCTGCAAAACAGCGCTGACAGGTTAACAGACAGGTAATATCCCAGCAGTGTTTGCTTAACCAGGTGAGCTCCCCGGCAGCCCGGAGGAAGGGTGCATGCCGTATCCCCAACACCAGAAGGGGAGAAAGCACCAAAACTAGCACAGGAGAGCTGGATGTTCCTCCTCCGCCAGGCAGGGAGCTGCGTGGGGCCGGGACTCATCTCCTGGGAGCTGGGCTGGGGTGGAGCAGGGTCCGTTTCTACATCAACGTGATGGATCCAGAAACCTTCAGTGCTGGATCCCCATCTCAGCGGGGCCAACCCAGAACACCTTCCTTGGACCTGCCCTTTGAGGTTGTTGTTGACGCCCTAAAACCTCTCCCACCAACTCCTCCGTCCCCAGCTCCTGCGGAAGAGCAGGGCGTGGGGAGGGCACAGCACCAAGCACGAGGGCTGCAGAGCCTCCCCGTTCTTCATGTGCCCTATCGGACCTCCACCAGCCCTCGCCGGGTCCCCCGAGGAATCTGGGAATCCTGGCACAGCAGGTGAGGTCCAGGGGCTGCTGAGCACCATCCAAGCCGCATTCAGCAGCAGGAGCTAACGAGTGATTAATGGAGGTTGCAAGGCTGCATCAGACAGACAGGAATGTGTTATGAAGGGCAACGAGCACATCAGCGAGAGGTGTTAAAGAGCCTGACAGGTTGTTTATAACCCTCCATGAACAACCGATTAACCATTAATCCTCTGGTAGCGCTGCTCTTTATGAGCGAGGACTCCCCGCAGCAGGGAACCCGCCAGGTCTGCGGAGAACCAGAGGCACGTGGGCAAGAAACCCCGAAGCATGCGGAAACCCATCGGCCTCGTCGGGGCTGCCCTCTCCCACTGCCCGGTGGGGCTCAACAGCCATGTGCTGTTTTGAGGTCAGACCATAGGTAATCGGTGGAGTTAAAAAAAAAAAAAAAAAAAAAAAAAAGCAAGCAAGCCCGGTGGTCAGATGTTTGTCATGGAGCAACCACTCAGGGCTGGAGATGGACCATGTCCAGGGGTGGAATTGATGGCAAGGTCCTGCTCTAAGGGGATTTCCCAGTGAAATCCCTCTTCAGATGCCCACGCTCCCGACCCTGAGTTCCCAGCATCACCACTCCATGAACACCACACTCGTGCTCACCCAGCTTCTTCCCAGCAGCTGGCCCTGGCCTGGCATCGGGACGGTGTGGAGACCTACACAGCCTCTCTCCACCGGCCTCCTAACAGGGATGCTCCTGGCAAGCCTCAACACATTTTAATAAGGAGTCGCTTGTCAGATGCACAATAGAAACATCTCCCTCTGCCCCCATCCTGGGCTCCAGGGAAGCAGCACGCAGCTGAGCACCCTTCTGCAAACCGGGACAGGGCTGAGTGAGGAGGATTGCAGCTGGGTAGCGTGGCAGGGGCTTCGCAGGGAGGGTGGGAAGCCACCCTCCAGCTACCACCCTCCAGACACAGCTCCCTGTTGTCTTGCAAATGCTCACGCCTCCCCAAACCAGCCAAAGCCTCTTGGAACAAGTTCCAGGAGTTGGAGAAAGCAGGTTTTACGAGCATCCGGGTAAGTGCTGGCCAAGAAGGGGAGGTCAGCACAGAGCTTGCTCTACCTGTACTGACATCACAGCATCCCTCTTCCAAGTGCTGGAAGGGACGCCAAAAAACATCGAAACGAAATACAGCCCTTGCGCGGACAGCTTTACCCGAGCGTTGGACCAGGAGATGCCCCAGCAGGAACACGCAATGCAGCTGCTCGGCATCGGCAGCACCGGTCTCTCGCCCTCCCGTCCGCAGGCGACTCTGCCCCTGCCCCTTTGGGTTTTTAACTACATAAATTGGAGTTATTTGCCAGATATCCAGCTCCACTGCTGCCAGCAACAGCTGTTTCCTCTCACCCAGTCCCACCAAGAGACTACGAAAGAAAAGACCAAACCCTCCTTCCTCCGAAGCTGGACCATTCCCATCCTCAGTGCCCCCAAGGCAAAGCCCTTCCCAGGACCAAGGGGAGGCTGTCGCCACACAGCACTGCCCGTGCCGAGGGTGCCTGGCTCCATGGCCAGCTATTCCCACATCCCAGCTGGAAAAAAGCCCATGCTAAAAAAACTGATTTCAAGTTTACTTTGATAAAGTTGCATACACAGCTCTGCCGCCTTGATTCAAAGGGGCAGGCTGAACACAAACCAGCTGTAAAAAAAAAAAAAAAAAAAGCTTACAACAGTCCTGAAGGTACGAAGTTGCATTTGCACGTGGAAAAAAAAAGCGCAGGGGGAAACAAAAAGAGCACCTACAAAAAGCAGGGCTCCCGTGAGAAGAGCCGAGCAGGAGTGCGATGGCTACAACACAGCGAGAAGCAAGGGACGATGCCACCCAAGTCTCTCCCACGTGCAAAGAGCATCAGAGCTGCTCCCTTTGCCTTCACACGCTCGGGTTGCTCAGAGATGAGCTGTATCACCAGCGAGGGGAACCCGCTCTCCGCGCGGACAGGTATTTGCCTGAACTTTGTTTTCAGAGATTTGCTTATCACCCCCATCCCACGGCATCTCCCCCGCCTCCTGCCGAGCCTCTCCCACCCCATCCCAGGGTAAACATCAGGAAAGGGAAAAAAAAAAAGAAAAAATTATGTAAACGTTGCCAGGTGAAAGTCAAGGAGGAAGAAGTTGTGTTCTGAAAATGTCTTAAGGGATTCGCAATCATTGCGGTGCCTCGCTGCTTCCACTGCTGAAGAGCCTGGATGCACTGGGCCGTCGCAGACCCGAGTTCAATATTCTGCTCCAGCCAGAAATTTTACACATGGGCCCTTGAGTAACTCAAGTGACTTGCAAGTCCCAGTCTTCTTAACCAGGAGGCTTTAGAAAATCCCAGCCCTAATCCTTCTGCACTGTATTAACCGCCCTTCCCTTCTGCAAAAAGGGGATAATATCTTCCTGCCCCAGAGGAACATCGCTAACGCCGCTTCCGAGCTGCTCAGACGCCGCAGCGATAGGAGCCTGGTAAGGAGCTGAGCACAGAGCTCTGCGAGGAGCTGCTCCCCGAACGCAGCTTCGCTTTGGCAAGAGGAGCCCTCTGCCCCAGCCGCGTTCGTGGAAAAAGGAAAATTGCATCCAGAGGTACCTGCATGTCCTGCTCAAGACCAGGAACAGCAAGCCAGGGTCACGGCTCTGCCCCTCTGTCCCAAATACAGACACATCAGGACCAAAAGCGCAGCCTCCACGGGGCTCTGTGCTTTGCCACCATTTCCCTACCTGACTTCGGATAAGTTACTTTCTCTTTCAGAGCCTCAGTTTCCCCTCTTAAAAAACAAAACGGAAGCGAACACCGCTTCACCTGCCTGCCCAGAGGGGTTACCAGCCCGAGTCCGTCAGCGGTTTACAAAATGCTTGGAAACCGTGGCAGGGAAAGCGTGAGAAAAGCCCAAGACACGATGGTTGTTTTTATGATTAAGAAATTTCAGGCTGAGTCACGGAGTCAGAGCTGTGTGTTCCCAGGGGCAGGGAGCGCGCACCAGACACTCAACAAACTGGTTTCCAAGAAGGGATTTCGGTGCTGGTCCCAGAAGGGACTGCACGACGGCGCACGGCTAACGGGGACCCTGCGTCTCAAGGCTGCCATCAGCACAGCTCCGGCCCCGGCAGGGCTGGAGGCAGCTGGAAGGAGGCTTTGGGCCATCACTTGCAGGGGAGGTGGGGTGCTCGGAGGATGCACACCACGTCCGTGCACATGACGGCCTCGCAGATGAGCGCTTCCAACCACGTACTCAAAATAAGTTATTTTATCACACGGGTGCCTCCTGCAAAAGAGGACGTAAAAGCTTGACTCGTCCCTGCAAAAAGAGCATTGCCCATGGGGAACGCAGTTTTCCTTGCCCTTTAAATCACTCCTCCCTCCCTCCTGCCCACACCCACTCATTCAGCGATATTTATTATCGCTACCTATTTCCTAATCGCCAGCACATGATGCAAGAACAGAAGTCAGAACAATGTTACCCATTAAAACCCAGCCACAAAACAGAGATGTGGGAAAGCTCTTCCCTGCACAATAAATAAGTAACTGGGAAAAGCGGGACCAGGGCAGCAGCCCGTCTCCGTGGGCAGGAGCACTGGCAGCAGGCACAGCCCCAGCCTGGCTGCCTTGGGAAGGAAGTCAGAGGTAAAACATCCAAGTTGCTTTTCCCTGCTTCCCCTGGGACCGTCCCAGCTGAGTCACTGTCCCATGGCAGAGGGCAGAGCGAGCGGCCGTGCAGGGCTCCCCGCCGGGGACCTCCAAGGCAAGCCGGAGGTTTCCATCCCTTCACAGAAAGGGTTTTTACTGGTGCAAGAGCTAAGAGGAGGCTGGGGCAGACAGAGGAGATCTCCCCACGTGCAGGTGGGAGCAGCTCTGCAGCAAACTCCATCTCGGACACCACTGTGGGACACTGGGGCGGTTGCACCCTTTATTCTTTTATAGCACTTACTAAGTTTGGTCCAAATCCCAACCTGCCCTTTACTCCAGGGAAAGGTGAATCCCCCTGCAGCTGGTCCAGCCAGAGCTCCTTCCCAGGAGCAGAGAAAAGCGGAGAAAAGCCTGAAAGCAACAAAAAGGAACTGCAGAAGAGCGGGTCAAGAAAAGCCTTTAGAGCCTTGATGCAGCTCCTGCAAACGCAGCGAGGCTTCACAAGGAAAAGCAAGTGCCAGGGTTTGGCGGCCAAGAGACACAACCACCCCAAGCCCTGGAAGAAGGCAAATATGGCAGATGAAGGAAAACAAAGCTGGAAGGACGGGGAGGGAAGGAGAGGGCGAGTGGGACAGCCGACGAGGGCGAGGGATGGAAAAAGAGGGCAGGATCGGCACGAAGCGAGATCTACAGCCTGTTCCTGAAACTTCCCGCTTGTGTGCCAGGCACTCCCGAATACTAATCAGAACTGAAAAAATATCAAACAATTAGGAAGGAAAGTCTCTTGGCAGGGCTTCTCCTGGAGACATGGGGCTGGTTTTGTTTATGAGCTGGAGGAAGTGGTAACCGCTCCTGTTTGTTCTTCTGAAGCAAAGAGAAAGCTCCAGTGTTTTAATTTCCCTGCCGAAAACCCTGGAGATTTTGCGTTAAATGGATCAGAATGGCTGATCTAGATTCACCCTCAGCCTTTTGTTACAAGAAAATATTTTAGTCATTTTCTCCCTCCCCTTCTGCGTGGGGAAAGAAAGGGGCCGTGGATACAAAGCAGGCATTTTTGTCCTCAGAATATATCAATGAAAAGAGCATTCCAGAGGACGAGGGCGCAGCGCAGCTCCCGGGGCACAGGAGATGTCCTTGCAGAGCAGCTGGGCAGATGCAACCCCAAGGAAGGGCAAATACATAAACTCAAAACCTCCTCTGCATTATAAAGGCATGCGAGGCGACGCGCGGGAAGCCGAGATAAAGTTTTTAAACAAGTTTTTTTTGCCTCGCAGCCGATGCACGCGAGGCTGGGAGGGAGTCGGGACGGCGGTGCAGCACAAGGCTCTGCAGAGCGGTGGGCAGATGCAACCCCATTTTCTTGAATGTCCAACTTGCAGCTCATTCGATGTGAGGTCCCTGTATAAACAGTTCATTTAGTTTTAATGCCAGTCGTGTCAGGAGGGCTTGAACCAGCACCTTGGCAAATTAAACCAGGCTTTTTGCTGTTTATAACAGCAAGCGGAAGGCACAAGGCATGCATGGAAGGAGAGCAGCGGGCAGATGCATTTGCAGGGACGGGTCCTGGCGTGAGAAAAAACAGGTCCCAGGGCAGCCCCATCCCTCAGCACCTTCCTCATGCAGCACCCCAGAGGCAGAGGGGTGTGTTGGAGTCTACAGCAGCATGAGAACAAAGCTCGGGAGCCTGTCCCCAAGGCATCGGCTGTCAGAGGCCTTTAAAGCATCTCTGCTGGGCAGGCAGCTCTCCCCCCAAAGGGAGCAGCCAGCTAGGGAAAGCCAGAGCACCTCCTCCGGCGTAGCAGGACAGGGCGACAGGCAAACCGTGACACTCGTCACAAAAAAAAAACCCTTCCCAAAAGCTGTGGGCTTTTAGGTGCAGAACCAAAATGCATTCACCATGGAAACCCAACTCTGGGGCTGGTAGCGCTGGTGGAATTTGCAATCGGCTCCAGCTATGGAGGAGGCAGCCTGGACAGTGAAACCTTTCAACGTGAATGGTGCCGACCGAGTAGTCTGTAACTGCTCTGGAAGTGCTTTTTCAAGGCAGCCAAACATGCTGCTTTATCCAGCAATAATTCACCCGCTTCCAGAGTGACCTGGAAGCGGAGCCAGACAGCGCTCCCAACCCCGCTTTTCCCGGGGGAGTCGGAGAAGGGAGGGGAAGGACGATGAGAAAAGGGAGAGGCAGAGCAGGAGGTTCCCAACGCCTTTTCTTTGGGGGAAGGCAGCACATTGAACCGTCCCTGCGTCAGCCGCACGGCTCCAGGAATGCTGTGTAGGTGGCCTGCTCAGAGCATGCTGGAGACAGGCGGGGACAGCAGCTACCTCGGCATCACACCCCGAAGGCAATCATCACCCCAGCATCAGCCTCGTGCTCTCCCAGTGTCCTCCTGCCCCTGCGCACACCAGCCCCGGTTGCCAAGGCGATGCCCCCGTCACCATGCGAGGTGCCCTCAGGACCAGCCCTGCCCTCAGCACCCACATTTCCAGGTCCCACTCATGGATCAGCAGCTTTTTTTAAATACAGCTTAACACTTTTCCTCAGTGCCAAGTGGTTTTGGCTAAACCCAGACCCACAGGTGTCACGTTTATAGCCCCAGATCTGCTCCCTCCCCATCCTCATCCCTTATTGCCTTGACACCCTGGTCTCAGCGTACTTGCTTTTGGGTATGTACCTCCACAAGCATCCCGGGAGGTTAGGAACTGCTGGTAGCCCCAAAAGCTTGAAGAAACAAGGCACAGAGACACAGCCCTGACACAGCCTATTTGGGTGCCCACCGTCATGGAGGATACCCTCATAAGGGGTTTAATTCAGGTCTCAAAGCACCAGCGAGTGCCCTCAGCAGCGGGTCAGCCACCTACCAAGCACACCCTGGGTGCTACCATGCCATATCCTCCACCCCAGCCAGCACAATGTGTTCCGAATCCAGAATTACCTTCTCCTGCCCTCAAAAAGCCATTCCCCATCTCTCTCCGCAGCCACATCCAAAGGGAAACCAGACCCTAAGCACAGCTTTGCTAGCTGCACCCTTGCGCCCAGCCTTGGTGGGGATGCCATCGCGAGTGCACAGGCTGGGCAGCATTTTGGGGAGCAGGAGGGAAAGAGGACATCTCCCCGCCTGCTTTGCACAGCTCCAGCCTGCGCTTAACCCAACAGCAGCAGCAGCACCCACTCCCACCCATCTCCCCCCCACCCAGAGGGGTCGGAACCCCCGCAGACCAGCCATTTTGTGCGGGTGGGTGGGAAGGGGCAGGCGATAAAAGCCACCAGGGAAGTGGAGCGCGGGGAGCGGGGCCGCGGCAGAGGGGCCGGGCCGGGATGCGGGGGATGCCGCGGAGCGCCGCTGCCATCCAGCGGCCGCCGGCCGGGGCTCCGGGCACCCCCGCCTGCCCGGGGCCCCTGCCTCCAGCTCCGCCCAGACGCGACTGTCATCACACACCCCCCCACGACTTTTTCCATAGCAAACCCCAATTTGATGTCTTTTTTCCCCCACCACCATATCCCACTTCATCTGTCTGGTGATGGAGCAGCCCTGCCCTGTTTAACTTCTGTTCTCCAGGAACCTCATTGCTCCACAGCCTTCTCCACACTCCCCCCCACCCCCCCCAGTTTTTTCAGCTCAAAGAAGGACAGAGGGGAACGAGGACAGCATGTGGCATTTGCAGTGGGAATAAGCATAGACACAGCAGCAGGAGGTTTGCGTTGATTTCTTTTCCTCTCCTAATAATTCCCCACCTTCCAGTTTGCCTCCTACTTGCCACCGAGAACAATCTAAGAAGAGTTCAGGCTCCTTCTGAAGTGGCAGCTTCAGGCCCTCAGTGTGTGCCTGCAGGTGGGATTTGCTTCTCCGTGCAAGAAGCAGCCCAGCCACAGGCGGCTCCTCACATACAGACAGAACAAGGGCACCCACGAGTTCCTGCAGATATGTGCAGGAGCAGCTGAGAAGCAAAAGAGGAAGGATCAGGGGGCTCCCGAGATGTTCTCCAGACACTCAGGTGCAGTACAGAGGCTGCCCAGGCTGCGGTCGCAGTCTCCAGCCCCTTCCCAGAATTGGTGCCATTTGCCACCTGAAGCTGGCAGTGGCAGAACAGCTCTTTGCTGCTGACTTTCTGGAAAGCAAGCAACCATTCGGTAGCTGAACCAAGGCTCCCAGACAGTGCTCAAGGCTGCGAGAAGGAGATACCAAGAGGAAAGGAACACATGGAGAATTTGTCCCACCTGTGAAAGCACCAACAAGCAGCAGAAACAAGAGCATGCTGTTCATACTTTCAGCCTTGGGGGTTTTTTTGAGTAGAGATTCACCTTAGAAATCCACTGGTTTAAAAGAAAAAAAGAATTAAATCTGTTCTGCTACTCCCTTGCATTGACCACATTTGTAGTTTGCAAGCACAACGTGCTCCCCACAACCACCTTCTCTTCTCTCCTACTGTCTGAAGTGCCTGACAGGGAATTCCAGCCTAAACCTACTAAGAACCCCTCAGATAACTATCCCCCACCAGCAATCATCGCCTCCTCTTCCCCACTCTCCCTGCAGCCCCTCCGAGGGGGCACCCCGCAGCGTGCAGCGGACCAGGGGACGCTCCCTCTCCGCAGCCGCACACACCATGGAGGCACGGCTGTGAAGGGCCCCACCCGCGGCGTGGGGGGACGGGACACGGGCACAATTTGGGGCCGTTTACTCAGAATGGGGGGCAGAACTTGGCTCGTCCCAGGCCTTGAACAGGGATGCTCTCCCGAGGTCCCCGGCCGGGGCGGGGGGGGGGCAGGCAGCGCTGCCTGCCCTCGCCCGCCCCCTGCCGGCCCTGCCTGGTGCTGCCCATCCCCTGCCCGTCGCTGCCCGTCCCCTGCCCGACTCTGCCGGCAGGTGTCAGCGCGCACCCGGCAGCTCTCCCGCAGGATGCTCCCGATCCCCGGCCCAGATCCAGCACCCCCTGCCCGGGGCGGGCACGGCGCTCCCGGAGCGGCCGAGGCGGGGCTGCACGCAGGGCGAGCGGCCGAGCAGGGTCAGTCAGTCCCTAAAGCTTTTTGGCAGTTTGCGTGTGGGTTTCCCTGGGCCCAAACCGCCCCTGCCACCCAGCAGCACCGGAGCATCCCTCCGGCCAGTTGTGCCGGACACCACAGCAGGGCCTCTGGCAGGGCACAGATTCTGCTCCATGGCTGCCCAGAGGAACTGCTCCGCACTGAGCAATTAAAGGTGAGAAGGTGCCTCTGACAAGGAATACAGGCCCGAGCGCATGACAAGGCATTGCTAGTTAAGATCATGTCAAAAAGCTTTTGCTGCCTGCAACTTTCATAGAATCATTTGGTTGGAAAAGACCTTTAAGATCATCGAGTCCAACCGTACCTGTCCACCACTAAACCATGTCCCTAAGCGCCTCGTCTGCCTGGCTTTTAAATACCTCCAGGGATGGGGACTCCACCACTTCCCTGAGCAGCCTGTTCCAGTGCTTGACAACCCTCTCCGTGAAGAAGTTTTTCCTAATATCCAATATCCAGGTTTACCTCCCCTGGTGCAACTTTGGGGCTGTTCAGCCTGGAGAAGAGAAGGCCCCGGGGAGACCTTAGTGCGGCCTTGCAGTGCTTCAAGGGGGCCTAGAGGAAAGATGGGGACAGGCTTTTTAGCAAGGCCTGTGGTGACAGGACAAGGGGTGATGGGTTTAAACCAAAGGAGGGCAGATTTAGGCTGGATAGAAGGAAGAAATGTTTTACAGTGAGGGTGGTGAAGCACTGGAAGGGGTTGCCCAGAGAGGTGGTGGAGGCCCCATCCCTGGAAACATTCCAGGTCAGGTTGGACGGGGCTCTGAGCAACCTGATCTGGTTAAAGATGTCCCTGCTCACTGCAGGGGGGTTGGGCTGGATGGCCTCTAAAGGTCCCTTCCAACCCAAAGCATTCGATGATTCTATGAACTAGATGCAAGGATCTCTGCGGCTAGATTTTGGTTCATCCTTCCTGCAGGATCCAGGTACCAGAACAGGACTGTCTCAGCCACCCAAGCCTGCCTCGCCATGCAGCCACCATGAGCAGCCTCTCAGGAGGGCTGACATCTGCACCCAGGCTCCCAGCAGGGTCCCTAGAGCAAGCAGGGCTCCGTACATCACTTACTACACACACAGAGAGCAACCCAGCAGACAGCGAAGGCATCCATTCACAGGGCATCTCTCAAAAAGCTGAGGATGCAAAAAATAAAACCAAACTCCAAGCACCAGCCTAGCCTCTTGTCACAGAAGCCAGTGCAGAGCCAAGCAGACTTGAGCTGCGTTATGGTATCCAGGGTGGAAAGCCTCTGCCTTGCCTTAGCCCAAGGAGCCCAGCACTCAAGGATCTGCTGTACTACCAGCGAGAGCATGTACACGATCTCATCGTCTCATCCCTCCTCCTCCCTGCTTCAGAGGCAAGGACAGGACATGCAGCCAAGAGACTCATGCTGCAAAGGGATGAAGTCAAGTACTTGGTACATTCAGATGCTCACCAAGGAAAAACCACAATCCCAAGGGCCTGGGAAGGGACTGAGCTATAACACCACCAGCCACCGACAAGGGAGGGAAATTAAAGCATCCCAGCTCTGCTCAGATAGCTGCATGTTTGCAGTTCAGAAGAACACAGGTCAAGTGAGCTTCAGCCACTCGGCTCCTCAGGTTTGCATTGCCATCTCCATCTACCCTGAACAGCACCCAGCTGGCAGAGCTGTCTCTCTGGGGAAGGCACACAACATCCTCCTGGATCTGCCTTCAATAAATGGAGGAACAGCAGCTTTACAGCTCTTCTCAGTTTCCCTTTAACCGTGCTGGCGCAGCGCACTGCTCAGCTGCTGCGGAACATGTCCTCAGCCATGCTGCTCCCAAACGGACACTAGCATAGACCTCGCACTCCTGCCAGCCTGCATCAGACTTCTTGAACCAACTGATCACCAACCAAGAACAGATGAGCTCTAACCAAAAACAGAAGTGTACTTTAAAAAAAACCCAAGGCTTTCCCAGCAGCAGTTTTCCCTTTATTCACCACATTTCTCAGCCTTGTTCTCCCAGAGGAAAGTTCCCTACAAAAAAAAAAAAACCCACACATGAGAAAGCAGTCTGGGCAGGGTGAACTGCAGCACCTTCCCAAGTGAAAGAGTCAGTTCTGCTCCACGCCCCAGAACCAAGCTGGATCCACCCCAGTTCAGAGCTTAGAGCCTGCACAGGAGCAGGGGCTGAAGGGGAACATCCTCACCAAAACACACGAGGACCACGAAAGCCAGGTGTCACCAGCAGACCAGTCCCAGAGGAAAGCCAAGACGGGATCACTGCATTTACCTCCACACAACAGGCAGCGCAAAGGGCTGGTGAGGGCAAACCCCATCTTCACCAGCACGGGAGTCACCAGCTCATTCTCCACCCAAGCAGAAATCCCCACATTTAATCCTCATTCTCCCAGCCCACGTGCCCTGACACATCCACGGCTGCTTCTGCAAAGCCCCTTGGACACATCTCCCAGCATCACACCCCAAGATGTCAACGCTGATACAAGTCCCCTCAAAATCCAAAGCCCTGGCATCATTTTCTAGCAGTCCCCTACCCTCCCCAGGAACCGGGATTTTCCTTTGCAAGGAGGCTTGCACCGCACTCCCCTCCGAAGGCAGCCTTTCAGCTCACCCCTGCAGCCACCCAGGCACCGGGAGCCCTGTGGTACCCTCGAGACAAGCCACACATCGCTCCCCATCAGCCTAACCAGCGGCGGGCTCCCCGGCACAGCCACCACCACTTGCTTCGACATTCTTTAAAGTGCGGAAAGCCAGCGGGGTTCCCCCAGCCAGGGAAAGGAAGAAAAACCTGCTTGGGGGCTGCCTCGCTGTAACTCCTTTGTCCATTGCTCAGCAATGTAACTCCAAGAAGGAAAATCTTATTAGGGATTTTGGGCTCAAACGGTACTAAAAAGTTAGTGCTCTGATTACAGCAGGAGGGGAAAGCCACTTCAGGTTTCAGAAACAAGCCTGCCTGCTCTCCTGTTCCCCCTGCAGCAGCAGGACACTAGATGTGGCATTTTTTTTCCCTCAAGTGGGGGAAAATATAGTTTTCTAAGAAGCTAGTCCCACAGAAGGTTTTTTCAAAAATAAAGTGGAAAAAAGTACGTATTCTTGACTCACCTAAGACCAGCAGGATTTGTCCTACGCGTGCACGTGGACTCCGTCCTCCTCCAGAGCCACGATGCTCAGAGTAGCCCAGGAAAAGAGGGGACTGTGGCACTGGGCTGTAACTGCTGCTCTTCCACATCTGTCAACTGGGAGATTTCGTGTAACGAAGCCAGTCCCACCAGGTCAGTAAGAACCACAGCACTGGCAGAATAACGCCAAAAGAAGTAATCCACCAGATTTTGAGAGAAGCAGGTGTCTGCAGCCTTCTGGCCATGACATTCCCAGCTACAGACAGAAGGGAGCATCCAAAACCCACACCAGTCCACGAGGGCTTATGACTCCAGAGATCCCAGTAGAGAGAAACCATGCAGAGACAAATCCTCTTGGCTCAGGACCATTTGCTCGGTGGAAGGGGGAGAAGTCCCAAGCCTGCGCACGGTCAGGCTCTTGTCTCCTCGCTTCTAGGTGCGAGGACAGTCCAACAGCTCTCGTGGCTGATGGCGTCTGCCCCTTTCAGTAGTGACAAGCTACCAAAACCTGCAGAGAAACAAGCGTCAGGACGAGGGAACAGCAGCGACCCTCGGCCACTACGGCACAGCCAGAGTTGCACCTTGTTCTCCAGGTCTGCTGCCAGCTGCAGGAACATCTGAGCACATCCCATGTAGAACAGCTGCAAGGTATTCCCAAATTCAGCATTAGGAAGCCAGGGCTGTGCCACGATGAAGGACCACAAAGCAGGATTCTCCTTGCTGCTGCTGAGCAGAGGTACTGGCCATGCTGGCGGACATGTCCCCGGGGAGCAGGCAGCACTGGCCAATTCCATGCTTAGATGTTACTGTCCCAGTTGATCACGCTGGTTTCCGACACGTAGGACTACAGTTTAAATCCACCAGAAGAGAGACAACGATTTCTTCGCAGGGCAGCTCCTCTCCTCCTCACAGCAGCAGTGAGGAACGCAGCAGCAGGCTCACAGAAATGCAACGATTCGCACCGATAGCGGCGCGCCGGCTGCAAGGCTGTGCAGCGTGGTCACCTCCCGTGGCAGAGCCCCCCGCAGCAGGGCAAGGAGCTGAATTCCCCCTCCTGCGAGAGTTTCCCGATGAAATCAGCACCTGCAGCAGAGCTCGGCTCTGCCGAGCCCTTCCAAAGGTCTGCTCAGAGCTCAAAGGGTCTGCTGAAGATGTGGCCGAGCACAGACCCCCCGCTGTCCCTTACCTTTGGTGACAACCTCAGAGAGCCCAGGACAGAACCAGCATCTTCCTCCCCGCACCCCACTCCAGAAGCAAACCCACAGACTTCACCCACACTGGTGAATTCACCAGCACGCTGTCAGAGTCGGCGGCAACCGGCTCTGCCTAGAAAGCAGCGGGCACGCAGGATGGCCAGCACTTGTTTAGGAGGGATTTTGATTTATTGCTGGTCTGCCAGCTCTGCGCACGCACCATCACGTGTGCGCGCACACACGATTTTATTAGAGATACATTAGTACGCGCACTGCCCCGCTTCGTTAGGGCGCTGCTGCTCTCTAGCACAAAGTCCGTATTTGTTTCCCTGCAGGGGTGGAAATAAAGGGGGGTTTGTATTTTCTTCCTCTTCTCTTTGCAGGCTGGAGTGAGTTTATTTGACACTCCAGCACTCTTTGTGAGCTGAGTGCCCGAGGATAAATGCTACCCTTAAGAGTTACTTGGCGTTAGACAGAGGGACCCTCTTCAGAGGAGAATGGGGGCTTGTTGGGATGGGGCGGGAGGGGGCGCNGCCCTCATAGAAGGGTCTCTGTCCTGGGCTCACAATAGAGCGAATTCTTAAAGATACCGGGAGCTGAAAGGAAGGAAGGAACTTTCCTCCTTTTAAAAAGGATTTTCGGGAACAATTGAAGAAGCTATAAAAAGGGATCATTATTTCCCATCCAGTCCGCTGGGCTGGAAAGCCCGCCCTCCCCCTCCCGCGGCCTCGGCTGGGAAGATTTGACATACACCGTCCGGACAAACGTAAGAGGTAGGACGATGGTCACCAGTTTCCCTTCGCCGAGGGAGCTGCCCGGCCCCTGCGAGCAGATGTCCTCCCCCCTCCCGCAGACAGGTACCAGTTACCTGAGCCACCTTCCCCTCCCCAGGACCCAGCTCTGCCGCCTCCAGGTCCTCCTGCCCCAGAAGCAATGAGCTGCAGAGAAGGGAATCTCCCAGGACGGATGTTTGACTCCGTGTCCACTCACAGACCAGGTGGAGCAGGATGCCACCATCCTGCCAGCGATACAGGAGCAACTGCGTGTACCCCCGTGCCCCCAGAGATGCACCACATCCGTGCAGAGAGAGGATGGCACCTCCACGGCTGACACCTCCACGGCTGACCACGGCCTGCCCAGCACTCACACGGACGGAGGGAGACCCGCCAGCCAGCTCCAGGTGAGCAGCTCTTCCTCCCTGAGTGCGATGGAGAGTTTTCTGCAGACACGCTCAGTCTTACGCAACCCAGAAAGAGGAGCTAAAGCCACAGCAGTTTGGCTGGTGAGCTCCAGCTCAGCACCAAGACAGATCCCAACCACTTCCAGAGTGACCGATACCAGCTCTTGCTACCCACGGGTGACAGAGTCCCCTCCGAAGCACAGCCAAGCAGGACACTCGTGTACGCACACCCCCGAGGGCTGCATTGCGGCATTCCTGGCATCTCACACAGCAGCCACCACGGCCCAGATGCTGACACTTCCCCACCCCCAAACCGAGCCCTGCTCATCACACTGCCACACCGGAGGTGCGCAGGCATCTCACCAGGACCTCACTCCACCAGGCTCCATCGTTTCCTCCTCACCTCCAACTTGCCAAGGAGATGCTGGCACCACATGTGCCAAATCAACGCCACAGCAGAGCTCTAGCCGGCCTTGAGGAAAGCTGCCGGAGCTCGTGCACAACCCCTCCCCAGCAGACAAGGGGACCTGGTCTCCATAGTCTTGGAAGCGTAGAGAAGCTCCCGTCAGCTTTAATTCCTAGAGTTTACTTCCAAGTTCATTGCATCAGAGATGGGCATTTGGCCATCCAGCTACAGAACGAGTCCGACTGCCTCTTGGTGTCACTGGCACCCCAGGTCCCGGGCGCTGGCAGCGGGCTCCTGTCCCTCCAGCAGCGGCACAGCCTGCCTGGGCAAGTGCCAGTCCCAGCGCTGAGCCTATCTGCCGAGAACAAGGATGGGCAGAGGAGAATGCCACCTGACAAAGAAACACCACGATCGTTCAAGCTACAAATCCTGAAGGGACCTTCTCTGCACCTTCTGGCTGCCAGCGTGAGCCCACACACCAGAAATGTGTTTTCTCATACCCACTTAGGAAAAAGCTTCTGAAATACAGAAGCCACTACTGAAATACGCCAGCCTGAAAGTGCAGCTTAAAGGACCACCAGCGGGAGCGAACTCGAATGACAGCAGTGAAGCCCCCATCCATCCCGGACTGGAGAGGATGCGACACCGAGGTCCCAACGCATCCCATCTCCACCTGACCCAGTACGGGACATGTTCAAGCAGTCCACGGCAGCACTTCAAAGCCAGTCTAAAGCTCCCGTACAGCCCCACGCAAAAACCTTTTGGCCCCTGTGAGCGAGTCGTGTTGCTCGAGAGCTTCACCGTCGTCTTAGGCTGAGCTTTACTTAGAACAGAGCCATCGCTGTTGGCTTCCTCCTTCGCGAGACCACGGAAGGTTTTGCTGCAACCGTACCAGGCAGATGACAGCTCTGACCCCTCCCAGGGAGAAAAGGCAAGAACAAAACCCCCGAGGAAGAAGCTTTAAAGAGAGCCTGACGATAATATTTGCTCCTGATAAAAAAAATCGCAGAAGGGGTTTCCTATTTTATTTTTTTTTTGCAGGAAAGCTGCACAACCACCCAGGGATCAAACACATTTATTTAAAGGCTTAGGTTTTAGCCCTCAAAAAACATCTGTGGCTTGGCAGAAAGAGCCAGGCAATTGAAGGAAAAAAATATTACCTTCTTAGGGCATGGGTGCAACACAACCCCAGGGCCAAGGTCTTCGCACCTCATCAGCTCCGTTTGGGAGAAGACACAGATGAGCTCGAAGTGAGCACAACCTCCCTAACCGCACTCGTTCCAGTTTTCCTCTTGGGTGCTGGTCCAGGAAAGCGCTGCCTGCAATTCAGGTGCTGCCACAGGGGGGAAAAACCCAAAAATAAGAAAGGGGGAAACCTTGAAGCTCTGAAACAACTAGGCTGCAGAGCAGGACACGAAGCCGCACTGAACATGGGCTCTGTCTCCAGGGACTAATAAGGCAACGCGCTGTAAACCCTAATCCTGTGTTAAGAGCTTTCATCAAAAAGAACCAGTATTTATTAGGGAGTTATAGGAGGCAATAAAAGTGTTTTCATGCAGCGTTTATACTAACATGGGAGACTTTATGCTAGCGTTTGCCCCTCCGTTTTTGTTTTAAATACATCTTTCTGACGAAATAAGCCATTCCGAACAAGGCCGCCCTTTGTAACGCAGTTATAACTTTCTGGCCGGCCTTGGTAACTGGCAAAACACTGCGCTTTTCTTGCCCTCTCTTTTGTTGCTTTGCTTTTCTGTTCAAAGTTCAAACAAACAAAAAACCCCCCAGCAAGCTGCATTGTGCTCCGGGCGTTATCCCCCCATTGTCCGGGGCTCAGGGAGCCAGAGGGAGGGGGAGCGGGTGTGGCCCAAGACATTTGATCTCCTAAAATTTAAGACACCCTGATCATTTCTTATACAGAAGAAGCCCCAGATAGAAGAGCTTGAGTCCAAAACAGCCTAGATTTGAGCCAGCTGCTACTAAAAACCACCCCTCGCCAAGGAGAAGGGATGCTACCGCGTCAAATATATTTAAAACCAAGCACAAGAGGCATGCACACCAAAACCCAGCCCACAGAAGAGCCGTGTCGGAGCCCAGGGCTTCCAGATTTCACAGCTGTGCCCGGCTGCAGACAGAAGCATTCGCTTAGGAAAGAGTCAGGTCCCAGCCCCAGGTCACAACGTCCCCCAAGCGCTCTCTGCTCTGCACCCTGCAACACACTGAGCCCCGAGTCAGGCAAGTGTAGATGAGGTGGCACCCGAGTCTGGTTTAGAGACTACTGGAACCCCCATAACATGTAGTTGAATTTCTAGCTGGTCCTCAAACAGTTCATGATGTCCACTGCAAGTGACAGTGTGACCACCAATTTCCCCGGTCTGTTTTAGGGCATCCCTCCTCTTCCAGCCCAGAAGGGGTGAATCCACCTTCCCCAGGTCACAGCTCCAGCACGGTCACGGCAGACGGCTCTGCCAGGGTCCCTTCCCAGGAGGAGCAGCCCCAATTCAGTGCCTCCGAACTGGGTCCTGACAAAGTCCGACAGATTTGGGGTTGAGACCACTTGGGTTGTTTCCCCCACAGCCCTTACAGCCCCGTCGCTGCAGGCAGGAGGATCCGCTCTGAACTCCGCCGGCACCGATTTACTGGCTCAGCGGAGGCAGCTGGGCAGGGACACACACTCCTGCTCCCAGCCTGAGAAGCGGCCACAGCACCAGCATCTCCAGCCGCTGTAATCAAATCCGCCAGAACGCAGCACCCGAGCCCCACAGAGAAACCCAACGATGGCTGCTGCCCGCGGCAGCCAACATCTCACCCCACCGGCTTCGGGCTTCCCCACGCTCCAGGGCAGGTTTCTGCCGTGTGAATGGAGATCAAACTCCTGCAGCCCACGGCACAGCCCTCCTGGCTTGGGAGACACCCCGAAGGGAACGCTCCTGGCCGTAAGAGCGAGTTTACTTCCTCCTGCCACTGCAAGAAACGGATTGTATTTCTCTTCACGTGTGTCGTGCTTGCAAAGCACCCGCACGCTTCAGTTAAGGACCCTCTTCCCATCAGAAAACTTCACATCCCCACTGTCAGAGGGGCTGCAGTGGGCAACCCCCCTGCCATTCAACAGCACCCCAAAAAAAAAGGTTATCACCAACACATCAGATGAAGTTTGAGGGGTGCCACGTCTCAGACTGGCTTTTGTTTGAGACACCCGTGCGTGGAAAGCAACCGGTACACAAGCAGCTTTAGAGAAAGAGCAAGTCCGAGCAGCTCTGGCTCTTTTTGCAGCAAAGCCTTTGAGAAAGGAGAGCACAAACATATTGCAGCGCCCTTCTGCCCCATGATGCCTCCCTGTCAGGGGGCTCAAACTCACCACACATGTTTGATCCCACACCAGTGGGAAGGATTGAGATGAATTGGGGAGACCTGGGAAGATTTTTCCACCCGTTCCTAATTTTACAGGGAAATGAGAAAGCTGATGCCCTGAAAACGTCACCTGCCTGACAGTAGGGAAGAAAAGCATCCTGGCGTACACCGCTCCAGCCTCCAAGCTGGAATCTCCCCTTCACAGTGCCAGGCAAACCGAGACACAGCTCCTTCCCAAGGCCTGAGTCACTGCACACCAGCCCTCTCCCCCCGCTTTCATCCCACCAGCTGTGACCGTGATTATAAAAAGATGTCTCAATTAGCAAGAGAGCTGAGCAATTCCTCCAGTCTCAAAACCCTTCAGAGGAAACGCATTCCGAGCCAGCAGAGAGCAACACTAACAATGTCTGGGCAATAAAAGCGTCTCTTGTTTATATCAAAGTAACCTCAAACATCCTTTCCCCAAACAAGCATCCCTCGCCCTCCATACGGAGCAGCGGGCTCGCACGCTGCAAGGGCTGGTGCTGTCCTCAACGCGCTGGGTCCGTCGGAGCAGACAGCACTAATTTTCGTGTGTGTTATTGGTTGCAGGTCTAGACTGGTGTGGTCTTTTTGTTGTAGCGAGCAAAAGAAGGGAGTCATTCATATTTCTCCAGAATTCACACAAAAGTGCTCTTGTGCATCACAAGATACCTTGCATCGCCGACCCCAACCTAGTGTTCCTCACTGCCGGGCAGCACCAGAGGCTGGGGGGACGCCCCCCGGGCCCCCAGCAGAGCAGGGGAAGGGGCTGCAGAGGGGCTGCCGGTTGCCCAGGGCCAGAGCTCACCCGGGCACCTGCCCAGGGCGCACAGAGCCGCTGCCAGTCGTTCTAACGGGGTTTTCCCAAGGGAGGGGAAGGGAAAAGTCGTGTCGTCCTGTCGTGTGTGTCCCCCCCCCCCCAAAAAAAAAA
>VYZW01024154.1:0-13707 GCA_013401315.1 Balaeniceps rex
TACCACTACAAATACTGTTCTGCAAACTGAAAAATGATGCAGTGCTGGTCATGGAAAATGGGAAAAGATCAGGAAAAAAACCTCCAGCTTGATGGGTCTGAAGGGGCAAGGAGAGGACAGAGAGAAGAAATAAATTAGTACTGCAGGACAGAGCTGCGTTGAGCCTTACAGGTGAGTACATAAAATTTGAACTTGATTTGGTTGATCAAGCAGAGGGAGTTAAAAAGGGTCTGTATTTTCACCATTATTTTAAAAAAATCATGCCTTTTGAATGCATCAGAGGGGAGCAATTAAAATATCAGGGGAGAAATCTTCATCAGTACATTCATTCAAACACTACTGACCTTCTTTTCCATTTACCTATTTACTGCTTGATAGGTACTATGATAGGTACTTTGTATAATTTACAAGGCACAAATTAGTACTCCCTAGAACATCAGAGAAATATGTACTCCCCAAATCAGTTGCCAAACCCGAGCTGTTTCTCCTGAATGAATGAGCTCACTAAAGATACGAAGAGTGATTTGAAATTCTCTGACAGGCGAGTATGTGAGGTTAAGCCAAACTGCTGCTCCCCTGCCAGTCTGGTTTTTGTCTTTGGGATAAGTGGCAGCCTCATTGAGCAGTAATACAGATAGCACAGTACTACCAAATCAAGTTCANCTACCTAAAATGTTAGATACTTATTAGATTAGTTACAATGGGAGGAGGATTCTATCAAATCATGACTCTGTTCATTAAATGACCTCTAAAATTATGGAGAGCTGAGAGAGAAGATTTTCAGCATACAAAGAGACGTCTGCCTATATATTAAAGAAGAGAGAGCAGACATTGCATGTGGTGTCAGATTTGTAAATCTCAAAGGGTAATGTATGATTTCATTATCTTAGATACATTCTCACTGGATGATAAAAGAGTTACCAACACTACAATTTTCAACAGCTGAACTATGCCTAATGGCACAGATACAGTACAGTGTATCTTTTTATAATTTACAATGTAGTGCTGAGAAAGCTCTGGCCCAGTTGGGAGATTCTCACTTATTCAAGTGGTTCTATTTAAGTCAATGAAACAACTTGTGCCAGGGCTTCTTTGCCTTTTCATGGGAAAGGACCTCTTGAATTCAGTTGATTGGAACATTTGAATTTCAGTGATAATGGTCTGATTATTTATTAGGTTTTTTTAGAAGGAGAATAGTCTTATGAATATCAACATACATTTTTTTTTGTCATTCTGTACCAGAATTGGGGCACTATTTTATTTTAGAATTGAAAGATTGAAGAGACTAATTTATTATTTGCTTTATGTAGCTTGTATCAAGGCATAACAAAATCTCACTGGATTAAATTCTGTAAATTTCCCAATCCAAAATTTATCTGAGACTGTTACCAACACTAATTGCATTTCTGGGTTACTGTATTTTTTTTTCCCCAGATTCATATATTTTTTTAAAAGTTGATTTTATATTTGCTCAGGGCTTTTCTACCTACTGGGAATCATAGCATGTGTGATAGAGGTGCCAAGATTTATATATAAAAAAAAAATCAGGAGAATTCATAAATTTAACAACTGAAACAACTACATTTGGAAAGCATGATAATAGCTCTTAAGAGACAACACAGTTGTACATTTATGCTAATCAGCCAATTTGCCATTGCTTTCCTTAATGGTGAAAAGTATTTTTAGTACACAGAGTTCTGCTCCATGAATGATAGATTGAACATTAGGATAACTCATGTCAGTGTTTACTCTGAAATTTGGACTGTGTGCCTATACACGAGTACATCCATATTATACAAAGCAAGTAACTGATCATGCTGCTAAGCTAATGCAGGACACAATTTTAAAGGTGGTTTCGAGAAGCATTTGTCATTACTTTTTTTTATCATTTCTGGTACTTTTTCTGGTGGAATTCTCATTACTCTGTTNGAGTCACAGATGGTTTGAAAAAGCCCCACTTCAGCACTGAGCTCAAATGAAGTGAGAGTATTGTCAGCTTTTTGAAGCTCTACTGGTTTGTCTTTATGAGACTTGGCTTTCTACACCTTGTCCCATACTCAACTGTGACTGCAGTTTCAGACTGAATATGTGCAATAATAAGAAAAGACATAGCCAGGACCTGTGGGTTATCTCAGCTATTTTACTGGCTTTAGGCTGATGATGTGGTTGCTCCAAAAGAGCAGGGAGAGCATAAGGTGAATGTCTCTCACAACCTGCTGTCTGTGCTGGAGGCAATTACGTGTCATAGGTGTTGCTGTTCTGGCATGGATCCTCTGAAGTCATCTGATCCCTAGTAAAAGGCCTATGTTTCATAGATATCTTACGTGCCGCTTCTGTCTGCTCCTTGCTTCTGCTTGCACCAAGATATAACTATAATAATGACGGGCTACCACTTAGAGTGACCATATCAGAGAGGTTAGTAATCAGATAGGGAGGAACAGGAGAAGCAGCAGACTTACTAAGCAAATGCAGCTCCTCCCTCCTAAGCAATGTTGAAGACAAACTAAGATAATTTAACTAATTTCACATTTAGAAATATCATTACATTTCTAAAGAGAAATTCATGTGATTTTTACAAGAAAATAATACACTAGTAAATATACCCATGGCAAGATTATTTGCAGTAAAAAGTACTGATAAAAGTTTTGCAATATGACTGCTATCTTCTACGTTGGGAATATGTCTTCTGGGTTTCTTACTTAGCTGTAAGCGGAGCAAACATGCTCATTATTTTAACATGACTTGCTTTCAGCCATGCCTAGCATGTGCCTTTCTGTGTGGGGAAAAGAAAACCAAAAACCAACAGCCCTTTCTCCATTTTCTGGAGTCCCTGCACTAATGTTCCAGATGCTCAGGGAGTAAAGACTTGTTCCTGAATGCAGATGTTTGTCATTTATCTCACCAAGAGCCGGGACTTGTGAGAAGTTGAGTACTTTCAGCTTTCAGGAAAAGTAGTTATTATCTCACACCAGTCAATAGGCTGATAGCATCGTAAGTGCTATACTTTTAGAAGGCATTTTACTAGCCCTACAGCATTATACAATTTTGCACTTACTTTACTAATCTTTATTAGTTTAATAGACCATTGCATACGGTGCACCTGTTGTGACAGTTGCAAACCTATGTTTTGCTCAGGTACCTGTGCTAAAATTTTAATGTAAGCTGAAAAAATAATGGTTACAGTCTGGCCTTTCAGTGGCATGCAGTAATTGTTGCCATTTAGTGTACAATGCAGTTTTACTGAAATAAGAATGTTGCACGGAAAAGAAAAGCAAGCATTTCAGGGTTGTGGTTTTTTTCCTCACTGTATAGATTGCAAGCTTTTAGGAGAAGGCAGACATAATTGTGTAAGTGCTGCTTCCATTAAAGAACAGCTGATAAGGCTAATACTTTTGAAACTCTGTAATAAGAGTTTGTAATATCTAAAAATAGTGGCACCTTTTAGAGACTTGATTCTTAACTCTCAAAATACTCGAGTGTTAGTGAGAAATCTATTCTGGACAAATAGTTTAATGAGCTCTGGAGAAGAGATGGACAACTGAACTTTGTTTTGGGCCAGATGACATTTTGCAAGATACTGTTTGGGATATTCTGGGAATCTGCCAGACAAGGAACAAGAAGGTCTAAAGACTAAAGATGTAAAGAAGTAGTCAGCATTTATATGGCTATTCACTAAACAAATACTTTATCTACTTGCAGTTGCAGCTGTAATGATATAAAGGAAATGATATCATTATAGTGATGTTGGAAGGATTGGTTAAACATTGAGCTATCTGGGGACAAACTACTTCTTTCCTATTTGGAAGCATCTGGTATTTCTTCCATCTGACCAACATGAATTTATTGTAGACTTCAATGCAACAATTTTTTTCCTGAGCCCAGCCAAAATTTGTACTGCATTAAAGTAGACAGGACTCTTCTCAAAACCCAGTTTCAAATGCTCTGCCTTTTAGGCAGGAAGTTTGGATTTTGATATAAATGTATGTATAACTCATTCTTCCATTCAGATATTCATTCATCTGTCTCAAGAATGTGTTTGTTCCAAATATAAATGTACATTTATATAATTTGCATAAATAATGTGCACATAACACTTGAGATCAAGGCTAGTGCCTTACATTGATGCTATACATCAGCACAACTCTGGTTAACTCCATTTGTCTAGGGGTGGAAGACACCTGCTCAATTCCTGTTATGTAAATTCTGCAATTGCTCTCATACCAAATATTTAAATACTATCCAGTGGTGCATTAAGCTGGGTGACTACTTTGTGCTATAGGTAGAATTTGTCTTCTTATTCTTTCCCAAAAACAGATTGTGAACAATTGCAATTTTGTTTTGGTAAGGTTTTAATTAGAGAAGTTTCTTTTCTCATACACATTCACATGCACCTCCTTCAATAGCACAGGTGTTGTTAATTGTTCATTTTTTCATGTAAGAATATGAAAAAGGGTTGAAGAATGTACCTTGCACAAGGAGAGGCAGATCTGCATAAAATGATCATGAATGATAATCCACTGGATACCGCATCAAAACTACAGGCAAGTGAAATGCAAGTTAGCCACAAGTTGTGGGATAGTAATAGACTTCACAATTACTGACACAGGCTTTAATCCCGTGTATTAGGCTCATCTACTGCACCTACATTTCTCAAGTCCTGTTTGTTTCTTGATTGGGATAGAGGGTAAATAGTCATATGCTGTTTATTTAGGAGTTGCCATTCTTATTATTATGTGTTAACCAGCTATACACAACACTTCTGGTTTGAAAATATGCTGTTTACAAGAAATATGTAAGCTATTTTCTGTAGCTAAATATGGACTGATATAATCCTTTGAAAAGAGGCATGTGGCACCAATGTGGCAGGGTTGGCACATGATAGGGCACTATCAAAAAGACATTTTTTACCTTTCTGGCAAGCTACTTAAGCAAACCCACTACATTCTATGTTAGGGATAGGGATCTGAGCAGCCCCTGAGCAGGCACCTTGCCACTATTACAAATGAACTGGAAGGAAGGAAACTGTGGATGTCTATTAACTAATTCTGTAGATATCATAGCTATTTTTCAGGGTCATTAAACTGACTGTCCATTGTGATTATGTCTAAGAGTCAAAGGTATTTAAGCATAAGTGACAATAAGTATTTATGGCACTGTGATTCACAGTCTTTCTTCATATAGATTTGGAAAGTTTATGTCATTAATTACACTTTACAGTTTGTCCACCTAGTTGGCTAATGTTAGTTTGGAAAACTCATAAGGTAAGAACAATGAGCTGGGTATGCTAGTAATGTCAGTTGTCAAAGGACATTATAATAGTGTTACTGTGAAAGCCAGAAGGCTCATAAAAAAGAAATATATTCATGTCTGTACATTTGAGGGACTTAAAAAAATCAGAACCTCAGCTGTTTGAAAATGAATGTAATTTTTCTTTATGAATGATGTGATCCTAAGGAATTAATTAACTTGGGTAGCCTACTTGCAACCCTAAAATTCTGTGAGGACTCCAAAAGAACCAAATGTCTGTTAGCACAGGTAATCTTGAAGGCAAACCTTGTGAGTGGTTTTTGCCTTCAGACAGTGTCATGCTGCTTTGTCAAGATTCTGAGAAAAGGACTGGCTCATAGCATGTGCATGTCCAAGTGAATATTTCAGCACCTGGTAGGTGAGTTTTCCATAGTACGCATTGCCTAGCAATATTTTCCACAGTATGCATCCAGAAAAGATTATTTTCATCTGGTATTTCATTCTTTTCTCTCTTTTGCTATAGAATTGCCAAAGAAATGCTATTTGATTTTAAACCATCTCACAACGAATTGCAGGGCCATTAGAGCAATCCCTGAAGAATCTCTTGGAACACACAGTGTCTGGGGGAATGTGGAGCCAGGAATAGGTTCCATGGTGGGAACCAGCTCCAAAGCACGGAGGAGCCTGTGATGAAGCTGTCAACTTTCAGGAAAACCTAGTCAATAGGGAGTAAAACCCTGTCTTTCCTCAACGGCACAACTTCCAGAATAATGAAACTTTTCCTTGTCTTGAGACCAACTTTTCACAGAGAGACAAACCATGCTTCAGTTCCTGACCTTTGCCTCAAGCTGCTCTGTGGCCCAGGCCCGCCATGCAGAGAAGTTCTGCAGACATTTAAAAATGGAGATAGCTCTCTTCCTCAGGCAGTGGATTGAGTCTGGCTGAGATGGAGTTAATCTTTCCCATAGCAGCCCTCATAGTGCTGTGTTTTGTATTGGTAGCTAGAAAGGTGTTGATAACACACCAGTGTTTTGGCTACTGCTGAGCAGTGCTCATATAGCATCAAGGCTGTCTCTCCAACATTTCCCCCTCACCAGTAGGGCGGGGGTGGGCAAGATCTTGGAAGGGGACATAGCCAGGACAGCTGACCCAAACTGACCAAAGGGATATTCCATACCATATGATGTCAGCTCAACAATAAAAGCTAAGAGAAAGGAGGAGGAAGGGGGGACATTCGTTATTTACGTTTGTCTTCTGGAGCAACTGCTGCATGTACCGAAGCCTTGCTTCCTGGGAAGTGGCTGGACATCGCCTGCTGATGGGAAGCAGAGAATAAAATCTTTGTTTTCCTTTTGCTGCCGTGTGCAGCCTTTGCTTTTGCTTTTTTATTTAACTGCCTTTATCTTGACCATGAGGGTTTTTTTTCCATCTCGTTTTCTTCCCACCTGTCCTCCTGAGGAGGGGAGTGATAGAGCAGCTTGGTGGCACCTGGTGCCCAGCCAAGGTCAGCCCACCACAGGCACATAGGAAACAGCTATCTCACTAGCAGTGAAAGGCAGGCAGTGAAAGAAAGAGAGGAGCTAAAGCATTGATCAGAAGATGGGCAATGCCATTCTACAGTAACTAAGGGCTATCACAGTCCCACACCTTCCAAGACATATAGCTGCAGTTCATAATAAAGTTGGTCTCAGGAAGTGACATGAGCTCTTAAAGACCACAGAGACAGTTAAGACATGCTCAGAATGTACTAAATCACGGGAAATGCAAGATATACTGACCTTGTTTACATGACCATGACTTGCTTTCCACAATAACTGTAATCTACTACTTTCTTATATCTAACAATATTCTTTACTTCAACTAGTAAGAGATGGGTGTTGTGGTTTTGGTGGTAAAAGTTCAATCATCACTTGGGACCAGAGGCTGTCAGTAAATGCAGCCGCAGATAGGTTGCAACTATTAGTGGCCAGGATCTGTTGTACTACTTAAATATACAGGTTAAGCTGAACAAAATAGAGGAAGTGGTGTAATATGAGAACGTGTAAGAGGAGAAGGAAATTGCTGTCAGGCTCAAAGTTAGTCTAAAAGAAGTTAGATGTTAGTCACAGAATCACAGAATCGCAGAATCATTTGGTTGGAAAAGACCTTTAAGATCATCGAGTCCAACCGTACCTGTCCACTACTAAACCATGTCCCTAAGCACCTCGTCTACCCGTCCTTTAAATACCTCCAGGGATGGAGACTCCACCACTTCCCTGGGCGGCCTGTTCCAATATTTGACAACCCTCTCCGTGAAGAAGTTTTTCCTAATATCTAATCTAAACCTCCCTGGTGCAACTTGAGACCATTGCCTCTTGTCCTATCACTTGCTACTTGGGAGAAGAGACCAACACCCACCTCGCTACAACCTCCTTTCAGGTAGTTGTAGAGGGCAATAAGGTCTCCCCTCAGCCTCCTCTTCTCCAGGCTAAACAACCCCAGGTCCCTCAGCCGCTCCTCATAAGACTTGCTCTCCAGACCCTTCACCAGCTTCGTTGCCCTTCTCTGGACATGCTCCAGCAACTCAATGTCCTTCTCGTACTGAGGGGCCCAAAACTGAACACAGTACTCGAGGTGCGGCCTCACCAGTGCCGAGTACAGGGGAAGGATGACTTCCCTGGTCCTACTGGTCACACTATTTCTGATACAAGCCAGGATGCTGTTGGCCTTCCTGGCCGCGTGGGCACACTGCTGGCTCATATTCAGTCAGCTGTCGACCAACACCCCCAGATCCCTCTCCGCCAAGCAGCTTTCCAGCCACTCATCCCCAAGCCTGTAGCGTTGCATGGGGTTGTTGTGGCCCAAGTGCAGGACCCGGCACTTGGCCTTGTTGAACCTCATACAATTGGTCACAGCGCATTGGTCCAGCCTGTCCAGGTCCCTCTGTAGAGCCTTCCTACCCTCAAGCAGATCAACACTTCCACCCAGCTTAGTGTCATCTGCAAACCTGCTAAGGGTACACTCAATCCCCTCGTCGAGATCATTGATAAAGATGTTGAACAGAACTGGCCCCAATACTGAGCCCCGGGGAACACCACTCGTGACCGGCCTCCAACCATTCACCACCACCCTTTGGGCCCGGCCACTCAGCCAGTTTTTAACCCAGCACAGAGTATGCTTGTCCAGGCCATGGGCAGCCAGTTTCTCCAGGAGAATGCTGTGGGAGACGGTGTCAAAGGCTTTACTAAAGTCCAGGTAGATAACATCCACAGCCTTTCCCTCATCCACTTAGTCAGCCTAAGTTCTACTGGTATAATTGTTAAAAGGGGAAATTTTTATAATACTTGTTACATAAATCAGTACCTTTTCATTAATGTTGAATTTTTGGGAAATCATGCTAGAAACATATTTTGACTTTTATTTATATATTTTTTTCCCCTGAATTACTAATGGAAATTGTCCTGACCAAAAGAGTACTGTAATAAATGAATATATAATAAATAAGTTCCTTACATTTACTTCTCCTCCTATATATTTTGTACAGATGTACATTAAATTAGTTCAGATGGGTAAATATAAAGTAAGATTTAATCTGAATATATAATAATACTAGTGGAGAAGAAAGCCATGTCACACAAAATCTTTCTAATAAGATGCCTATTATGATTAAACCTGTAGATAAAGGGACCTTGAATTTTATAATGGGTTTTGAAAAGAAAAGACATGAGTTTCATCAACAATTAAATTATAAAGGTTGTAATCTGAAATTAAATACATATCCTACTTCCAAATATAATAACGTTGGACATACTATACTTGTTCAAACTAAAAATCGGACACTATCAAGTGTTTCAGAGGCAAGTCTAAGAACTTGTAATGGTTGATAACCTTCTTGCAGGGAAAGTTTCTTTTTTGATTCTAACCACTCAGGTGATGACTAGTGCTTAGAAGCCTGAGGACTGATAACACCAAGGTAGTTACATTAGTCTTAATTAACTGGAAGTGCAGCTGTTCATTGTCCTCTTATTAATGTTCAATCCCGTGCTGGATTGCTCTAAGATTTTGACCTCAGTGTCACCCTTGTGGCAAAGACTTCTACAGGTGAATTTTGTGTACATAGAGGATTTCCTTTCAACATTTTAAAAAATGCTTTATCTCCAAATTCACTGGATGCTTCATTGCTGGTTTAGCAGACCGCTTTATGAAAAAGGACTACTAGAAGTGTTTCTCTCTATACTATAGCTTGTATTAGTATATTTATCATGATCTTTCTTTCATTTTCGTTCTAACTAAGGCTTTTCAGTGAACCTATGTGGTCATTTTTCTGGGTTGCTAATGTTCTTGTTTTCTGTATTCAGAAACTGCCTAGTTACAATTCCACTTACAGAAAGGGACTAAACCCCATACACTAGAGGAAGAAGAGACAATGGTATACATTTGATGTTAAAATAATTCATACATTATGTACATGTAACTGTGTGAATATATACATTTTACATATACATAAATGTATTAAATATTTTTTTCCTTTTTGTGTATAACCTTACTATTTTGATTCTCAGTAGTTAGCATTTCAACATTAATTTTGGGTACATTCCTCTCATGCTTCTTATGATGAGAAGAAAATATCATTGAGCTATCCCAGGCAATTCCTCTTTTCTTCCCTGACGCATTGCAATTAGTTTGATGTGTATTAAATTTTATGAGCTGAAGAGACAAGTCAATTCAACCCAGATCCACTAAAATGTCTAGATGTCAGGTATAACAGGAAATCTGTTGCAGAGCGCAGATTTGCAACCAGGTTAGTACCAGCTTTATCTCTTTGGGTTGAAAGGAATGTGCCTGTGAACTCTAATTGGAAGCTTATGACACAAATATATAAAGGACATGAAAAAGACAAGGAAACATAATCAATTTTGACTAAGCACAGAAATATTGGACTAGCTCTTTTCCTATGCTGTTCCTTTAAAAAACAAACAAACAAAAAAACCACCCCCTGCCCCAGATCCCCAACAAAGAAATCAATAAAGTCATTAGAAAAAGTGAACTGTATTAAGGTTAAATAGAAATTCAGCTGGCTTATTTGAGGAATTGTCAATACTTTCTTATCAGAAAGATAAAAATGCCTGTGATTTACTGATTGTATTGATTATATTAACAGAAACCATCTGCTATCCAATCCTGCAACCTAGATTTTTGTTTTCCAGTGGTGGTTCCTGAAGGCAAAAAAGAGAAATAACTGGCAAAAATCGATCTGAAAATCACTGGTAGCTGATCATCTATCTCACAGTTGCATTCTTAAGTCTTCTACTGTAGCAATACTATTAAAAGTGTCTTCTTTAATAGTTGGCAGAAAAATCTCCATTGATGTGTGATAGTATTTGACAGTCTCAGCATCATATGTGGAATGATGAATTACTAAATTCAAATGTGAAATTTAAGAGGGCAGGTATCAATTTATCTGTTGCTGAACATCTTAGAATAAAATTTAGTTCTAATAATGTTTTAGGAGGAGCAGATCAAACTGAGGATAACTTTCTCTTATAGAAGATGTTTTGCTTTCGGTTGACTTAAAGACTATCTCAACTGACCCAGAAATGTTTTGCTCCATTGTTTGGTTGCCTTACCAACCCTTTCTGTTCCTCTTTATCTCCCTCTTGCATTTCTGTATCTTGGCTTTAGACTTCTTTGCAGTCATTTCAATGCTAAGAATTCTGGAGCAGGAAGCAGGAATTTGCCTTATCATGTCTATGTCCTGACTTCCTCTTGGTATTGACTTCCCAATTCTAAAAATTTCTGGGAGCTCTAACGCTAAACAGGAGTTAAAAACCTAAATGATTTATGGGATTCAGATACTTGTCCATAACTGAAACCACTGACTGTGGAAGTACATTTACACTATTGCACATGATGAATGAAGCTTATTTCCTTCATGTCTCAGCTTTTTTGGTTTACTTTTGTTAGCAAAGCTATTGATGCTTCCATTTTGTTGACTTGACTAACTTCAGTGAGTTAGAAAATATTCTCTTGCTAATCTCAACTATGATTATAGTGCTATTTCTTGATTATGGCATAACTAATATACTAAATCTTTTAGACACGCTGTTGTTGTGCTTTTATTTTGTTATTTTTGGTTTTTAATTTCGGAAATAGTTTGCTGTAATACTTTGCCTTCTTTCCTCTTCTTCACTCACTGTCAAACTTTCCGTGAAAGAAGTAAGATGTCTAAAGGGAGGGTTTTGTCTTTCTTTGCCTGGCAAGACACTGAATAGGATCACTGCTATGGTGATACAAATACTAATGGATGACAAACCCTAACTATTGTGAATATACTAACAAAAAGGACAAGAAATTTTCCACCGTAAATAGATCATCCTTGATACATTTCCATCAGCTTAGCCTTGCACCAGAACCTGTAAAGTGGGTTATAACACTGAGATAAATTTCAGGAGAAATCAGTGCATGGGGCAGGAAAAAAGAACTACTACAGCTTGACCTTCTTGGTTATAGCATAACTTGAAAACAAAGAAAAATAAGACACGCTGTTCTTCCACATTTTCACCAACATCCTCAGCTCATTAATACCTTTGCGGTGTGGAGACTGTTATGAGCCGGTTACTGTATTATGTCAGTTAAGCAAAGCAGCAGCTGTAAACAAATTAGGAAAATTCAACGCTGCTTATCTGAATTCAAAACAAGAAATTAAATTGAATGTGGGCAATTTTAAATTTGGTCATACTGTATATAAACAAGGATAAGTAAATATGTACAACATTTGCAAATATATGCAATATTTTAAAACATTTTCTTTTTTTAAACCAAATATTTGCTCTATTTAATAGCTATCTGTATTTTTGTGTGTGAAATAATTGCTCAACTCTCTGTCTTTATTAAACACTGGGTTTTGAAAAGATGAGTTTATACAAACAAAACCTCAGCTTTGCCTATACCACATTGAGTTGTTTAAAAAGTAATCATGCCTTCTTCATAATCTGGTGGTTTGTATTTTAGTTTTTAGTACTAGCCAGACACATCTCTATGGTTCAGAAATATTTAATGTTGTTAAAGTGTATTCCATAAACTTTTAAAATATTTTGGCACAAGCCTTTATTCTCATTTTTGTTTGATATTTCAGAAGAATCATATTTCCCCCCCCCAATCCCTCTCGCCCCTCCCTGCTCCCAAAGTAGAGCCATTGAGAATCCGTGGATTATTGAAGAGATCTTATACAATAGAGATGTCACATTTTGAAGATATCTGGAGAAATAACTGGTACTTTGAAAGGTCACATTCAACTAAAAATAAAAATACATTCAATCTGAGTGTTTTCAGGTCTTTAAATGGTATGTCCTGAGCTTCCACATCAGTCAGAAGTATGTATATCTTTCTTTTTCTTTACATGCATCTCAAAGGTAACTACTGATTCATTTATGTGGGAAATGCATCTGCCTTCCTAAGGATAACCAGGCAGCTGAAGGTACTTCTTAGAGAGGTGTGTTCACTTGAGTAATGCAGCAAAATACTGAAATAGAAACAGCATCTCTTGGGACAAATACTTCTTATGAAAAACAAATATATTAGGCTGTGCAGTCAGATTCATACACTTGTAGTTTCCTGGAACTGCCAAGATGTGTCAAGCTGTTAATCTTGTTCTGAAGATCATCAGCTGACTCCGACACTTCATTTTAGTAAGAAGTGTCATCGCTGAGGCCTGGGTTTTGCATTCCTTTCTCCAAAAAAACCCCCAGCAGCGTTTTTTGCTAAGCAAAGTTAGCAGGATATTATAGAATACATACAATACAATACAATACAATACAATAGTACCTGTTCAGATGGTTAATCTTGTTCTCCCTCTTCACTCTTGACACAAAAGAATTTTAGATGTAGTGGGAAAGGAGAGAGTACTGCAAAAGAGAAGGGCATGGCAGTGATGGTAAAACGTACTTTGTTAATGGACAAGAGTTGACTTCTGTTTTGATAGCTTGGTGTCATAACTTAGTGAGGAATACCTTTTGTTTCCACTCTACACAGGCTCAAAAAGATGGAAAATACAGTAGACTGTACCTGTGATATAAGGGAGACCATTCTTTTCTTTTCATGGTTTATTCTGGCTCAGTGAGAAACTGGTCTAGTAAGAAAGACAAATTCCTTTCCTAAAATTTAGTGAATACTGAAATAAGTGCTGTAAACACATTATGTTTGCCAAGCCTCGGTATCCATTACAAAAAAGGCACTTTGACAAAGCACTTTTGTTATTGATTGACTCTGTGGATGTTGTCTAGAAGATAGTGGATATGGATCTATCTGTTTCCTGGCCTGATTACCAATATAAAATTTACTAAGACTCCTTGTTTAGCAGAACATTGGTGTTCAATTTACAAGTGGAAGTTTCATCACCTGTTAAATCTGAGAAACTTCAAAGAGTTTTGAAGGTAGGAAAAAAAAAAAGGGCGAAAAAAAAAAGGAAAATTGCACCTTTGT
>VYZW01024155.1:0-14561 GCA_013401315.1 Balaeniceps rex
GGGACTCGACCACTTCCCTGGGCAGCCTGTTCCAGTGTCCTCTCCCTTGCTTTTTGCTTTTTTCTTTTCATCTATTGCTTGACGCTGCAGACACGGGTGCTTGTGAGCTGGTGAGATTGGCAAAATTTCAGGTGATCCTAGAAGTAGACCATGACAGCTACCACAAAAGAATATAAAAAAAGCCCCAACATTGAGACCTCTGGGAAATTCCTTCCTGGCCGCAGCTCTGACGCGCAGTTTCGCTCTGAGGAGCTCAGAGTTGTGTTTTTACGGTCAGCGATGAGCACATCGTGCTGAGAGTGCAATGGAAAACAGGTGCAGGGACTTGTGCCTTCAGCAAAAGTGACCCTTCTGGGGGTGGGAAAACCTGTTTCTCCTCCAATATATGAATGTTATATATTCACACAGCCCGTTGTAGACAGCTGTGGAAATCCCTGCCTCAAAGAACTTGCTGTCTAAATCTTTTACTATGATGTGAATAGGAAAGTGAAAATACATAGTGTCTAATACACAGATTTTTTTTCAAAAGAGCTTTTGGTGTAAAGCCTGTGGACTAGACATTCAGCCAACATAAACTGAGGTATAGAGATATTGAATTATTCCATTTTACACCAGCGAAGGGTCTGACTCTATTATTCTCTATAAACTTAAAGAGTTTGATCAATGTTTTCCTCTGGCTCGGCATTTGATTAATATCACGGACTAGCCCATAAAACAGATTTTGGAAACGGCAAGATGTGATCCATTTTATCAGTTTGTCAGTTTTATTTTGGAGACTTAACGGAAAACCAAAACCCTCTGCGTAGCTATTGATTTAATATGCTTTGCCTTATATTCCCATGAAGGCAAATGAATAAATATTTCTGATGCAGAAAGTGCTGGAAGAGCGTTATCGCTATGTTCAGGAACAATTCACGTGAAAGGACTGTAATGTGTGCTATCAGTATATTGTTAAGTCCTGTCAAATGCTAGCAATGAAATAGATGCTAAAATAACATGAATATGAAAACAAATCCAGAAACATATGCTTACATTTGCACAAACATACCTCTGGGAGCCTTTTGCATCATGTCCGTTTTCGGAGCTATTTAAAGATACCGTTGTTCCTCCAAAACCAGTTTTTCTATCTTAGGCTGATATGAAACTGGAAATGTTAGGTGGAAGCTTATCTAAAGAAGTGTCTAGTTGGGCGCAGGTGCTTCCAATGGTTCTAGAGGAGAAGCGAGTGAACCTGCCAGACAGCAGAGAAAAGCTCTGCTAACCCAACACAGCTTTCCCATGAAAATGGGCAAGTCTTAAACACACCGATGTATGGAAGAGCCGTATCGATTTAAAGGCTGAGCTTGACTCCAAGTCTGGATGCCTACGATGGGATTCATCTCAGCAGCTTTCTATGCCATAGACATCTAGATCTCTGCTACAGTCCCTGCAGAGAAACTGGGGCTGCAGACTTGAATCAAATACTGGTTTTTGGTTTTTTTTTTTTATGCTGCTGATGGGCCCGTTCCTCTCTCGGGGCAGGATGGAGAGCCCAGGGAGGTTCCTAGCTCGAGTGCAATGTTTACATTTGATCAGAGAGTGTTGCTCCTTCTAGAGGGAGGGATATGAAGAAATAAATCAATGAGAGAAAATGGATGAAATCAGTTGGCAAGGTACAGCAGTACCAACACTAAAAAAAATCCCTACTTTTTAAAAAATTGAGCTGTGGACATTTCTTACAGTTTATTCTACCTTAACTTAAGGTGGTTGGGGATGAATTTTTACATTTATGTTACAAAAATAGATTTATAATTACTTTTGACATAATCCTGTTAGCCTACCTAAACTGAAAAAAGAGTTTCCATTTGGGTTCATACCAGTTTAATGGCGTCGTTAAAATAATGTAACTTCTGATGGAAATTCCTCATGCAAGATTATTGCACAAACCCAAAATTTTTGTTGATTACTGAAGGTAAGCCCAGCAAGTTCTGCTTAAATATTGGTTCCTTTTTGTCCTGTAGCTTAATTTATTGCCTGTGCTGTCCCTGAGTTTTGTTTCACTGGCAGGTCCTCCAGACCTCCCCCATGAGACTTGTCTTAATTTATGGGCGCCTACCAAAGCCCAGGGCAGCGCTACTGAGAATGAAGATGGCAGGAGTGAACAGGCTACATGGGGTTAGCAATGCTAATTTTAGATGTCTGCAAGGTGGGCACAGCTGAGCTGGTGATCCCAGGCTGCCTGTATACTCCAGGGAAAAAAGCAATCACTTCGGGAAGGAATTTTCTACCTAATTTAGGTCTCTGCTTTAGCATAAGGTAAATTGGGCATTGCCAGCTTCTTGCCACTATCTGAAAAAATGGTCTAGGATGACTAGGGGTAAAGATTGCACTATGATGAGATAACATTAACACTACCTGTGGAATTAATAATGCTACTGTTAGGGCTCATACCTCAGTAACATCCAGGAATTGAGCTCCAGTGATATCAATCAGGATCTAAATAGAAATTAAATGCCCGCATAATTCTGGATCTGGTCCTGTGTAGCTTCGAAAACTTCAGAGATGGTATACCTTAAGATTAGAAATTATAATGTATATTTGTAGATAACCTTGTGTAACTCTTTCTAGAGCATGCTGGAGCAAAAATCATACATATTGGTAGCCAGATCTTGCGTCTTATGCCTAGTTAATTTATTTTCCTGAGTAGTCACAATGAATTCCATGTGAATTGTGCAAATGAGAATTTGCATTCACACTAGCGCGAGTCAGCTGCAGCTGAAGAGTTGCTCAAGACAGCACAAGGTTTTGGTGTGTCTCAGTTTATAAGCTTAAACCTGCCTTTTGCCAAAAGGTGTTGGGAATCAAGAAAAGAACAGGAAATTCTGTATTAGACTGCACGTTCACACCCTTCCTTACATTTCCTGACAGTCAGAAGAGGTCCAGACAGCTTTCTGCATTAAAAAAATCCAATTTCCTTTTGCTGGGCTGCTGATTGAACAGGACGCAATCTTGCTGGCTGAGCAACCTTTTCATTTGGGATGGGTAGGGTGTGTCTGGCTTCCCCGCTAGCGACAAGGACACACTGATTGGAGGACAGCACTGGTTTTCTTCTGGCTTTAAGAAATGCTATTTTACCTTCTCTTCATACAACTGCATGGGCCCCTTCACACCTGTGTCCTGCTTTGCATGGTCTGAATGAAGAAGTAGACCCGTGATTCCCTGTGCAAAGCGTTCGCGTTCTGCAGATGCTTTTGCATGGAAGAACACCAGATCCCTGGTAGATGGGCAGCAGGAAACGCTTCCTTTTTGCCAGTGGCTAAACCACTGTTGTTTGTTATACCTGCGTGCTGGCCTGTTTAAGTAGAGAAAAACACCAGAAAATACAGGAAACACTTACTCATTTTGCCCTGCCTGTCCAGCTCCGGTGTCTATCCTATGCAAGCAAATACTTTTGCGTCTAAATTCCACCATGGTTTTACTCCTGCAGAGCTGTTGTTGTCCCCGTCATCGACAGCAGCACCAAGAAGCCGTAGCCACGACCTCGTATTATGCAAAAAGGAGACAAAAGGTTTCTCTCCCCTCTTGGAACTTGAAGTTTCAGCGTGCCACGGAAGGCTAAATGAGTGGCTCGCTATCTCGGCACATTTAATCATCAGTTAATTGTAAACAGCCGTCAGGCAGATGGAGGAGCCTCCGTCAGCAGCGGAGTGCGGGGTTGCTGTGCAGTGTCACGGGGAATACACCTCGTCCATGAGTGTCTCAAAGTCCAGACATTTATAGAAAGAGGAGCAAATTCTTCTCCCCTAATGGCTTTACCCCCTTGTCTGGCTTAAGTGAGAAAGAAAGTGCCAAAACATATGGCACGTAGTTCCACCAAGTGGAAAAAAGAAGCGTGGCCAGCAGGTCGAGGGAGGTGATTCTGCCCCTCTACTCGGCTCTGGTGAGACCTCACCTGGAGCCCTGCGTCCAGCTCTGGAGCCCTCAGCACAAGAAGGACATGGAGCTGTTGGAGCGGGTCCAGAAGAGGGCCACAAAAATGATGCGAGGGCTGGAGCACCTCTGCTCCGAGGCCAGGCTGAGAGAGTTGGGGCTGTTCAGCCTGGAGAAGAGAAGGCTGTGGAGAGACCTTAGTGCAGCCTTTCAGTGCTGAAAGGGGGCCTATAGGAAAGATGGGGACAGGCTTTTTAGCAAGGCCTGTTGTGACAGGACAAGGGGTAATGGTTTTAAACTAAAGGAGGGGAGATTTAGGCTGGATAGAAGGAAGAAATTGTTTACACTGAGGGTGATGAAGCACAGGCAAAGGTTGCCCAGAGAGGTAGTGGAGGCCCCATCCCTGGAAACATTCAAGGTCAGGTTGGAGGGGGCTCTGAGCAACCTGATCTAGTTGATGACGTCCCTGCTCACTGCAGGGGGGTTGGGCTAGATGACCTCTAAAGGTCCCTTCCAACCCAAAGCATTCTATCGTTCTATGATTCTGTGAAAAAGGTAATGTTCACCGTTATGTTTGGCTAAACAGGGAGGATGTGCTTAAACCTGCAGTCACGCAGGCGTTTTCATTGCTGACACTTAGTGCCCTCCAAAATACTTGTTGCTGTCAACACCCTTCACTAAAGCAGAGTTTTCTTATTGTCGCAATGCTGCAGTGCAAGGAAATTCAATTTTTTCCTAGCGCAACGTCATCACGGGCATCGTGACTGTCATTACCACGCGCATGTTACGTGATTGCAGCGGGAAGGGGAGATGGGCCATGAGGAGATGTCTCACTGACGGGGTGGTCTGTGCTAGGCACAGGGTGAAGTATGCCTTAAATCAGAAGGATCACTTCCCTTGCATCCTGGGCCGTGAGCAGCTATTTAATACATGAAAGCAACACTGCTGTAGTTTAGGACAGAAAGTGAAATTTATTGCCCTGTTAGATGAAATGACGTAGGAATGTAAAGTAATTCAAACGTAAGCACACAACTTAACAACCTTTTCTCATGAGCGGTTTCAATATCTAAAATTATGAAAGAAAAACAATTGCTTCTTATTTTTTAATTATTGCTCAGCATTGTGAGCAAAGGAAATATTTAAAGATAAAAACTATTATTTGATTATTAAGCAATCATGCCCAATCCAACAGCACCAAGCCATCAGATGCACCATTCTGGGGTGCACAAAAGCTCCATTCAGACTCCGGAGATTGAATGCCACTTCATACACATGTGGGATAAAAATTTCCAGTGAAATGTTAGTAGTGTGGCACACCCAAAAGCAGCAGTTTATGGGACCCGATACGATCGCAGAACATGATCTGCAAACAGACAGATCACCTGATATTAAGGAGCACCCGAGAACCATGGAAGAAACAAGGGCTGGTTCAAGCAGTGCATGTGTGGATTCGGGAATCTGACCCGCTGCCAGGAACATTCATGATAAACGATCTATTTATTTGAAATTGTTGTGCTAAAATTCATTATGTTCACTCTGGTCTCTGTAGCTCTGTACTCAGCAATTCTGAAGTTTTACTTAAGAACTTGTGTCCGTTCTCGTTTGTCTGAAATCATGTTCTCTATAGCTCAGATTTTTATTATCCCCTTTTCAACCTTATGCTCTACTACCTGTCTTGCTCTTTTGCCTTTCTGTTCAGACTTGTTTATTATAACCACAATTATAATATCTGAGCGGTGAAATGTAAGTTGACTAGATTGCTCAAACTGCTATTTTTAATTAAAAGCACACAATAAGTTCAATATTTTTTCCTCCTATTTCCTCCTACATATGTCCTATATCTTCTATTTCCCACAGCTGCTCAAAACTGAACTCCCAGTGCTTTTGTAAGCTACTGGACCAATTCCTTTAAAATTCATCAGTGTGTTTAACTTAGAGCTAAAGATGTGTGTACGCTCAAGAAATATTTTTACTTGGTATTCTCTTTAAGTGCTTTTTGCTGCCAGCTGTCCAGACAAAGTCTAGCTCCATAATTCTAATTCTACCTGATTCCACGTTTCTTTATTTCACTTGCATGTGTTAAAGGATTTCTTGAGTACAAACGGGGTTTTTTTGGGCACAGAAATCACTACAGGAGCAAGTTTGGATATTTTAGAGCAAAAGAGCTGCTTGCTTTTCTTTGTTCCTACTGCATTCAAAGAAACAGGATTTTGTGGGCATATTCCTTAGTTAAACAGGATTACGCTCAAGAAACAGCAAAGTTTCTTCTAACAGAAACAGATCTGCAAGAGTCCAGAGATTAACTAGTCAGACCAGAGCAGCCATCCTAGTTTATGTGTATTGTCTTTGGATGTGATTTTCTCGCTTGCTTAACTCCCATCGCTCCCACTGACTTTGTCTGGACTTTCGGAGGCTCGTTATCCTACAGATGATGTTGGGGCATTTCTGTGGTTAGCCAGTGAATCCACAGTTCTCACAAATGTATCAAACAGTTTGAAAAACTGTAATACTTCATGCTTCGGAGATTAAAATAGTCTTTTGTTCTCGAAGCCTCGATAGCAATCCCTAGAAGGAGGACAGAGGTTGTGCCAGCTTTGTGTGCTTCAGGACAGCTACACCTCTCCTGGAGGTATGTGATGCTGACCACTGCCTAAGGCAGGAGCTCAAGCTCGTTGGACCTTTGGTCTTTAATTCAGTGTGGCAATGCTTATGTTCCTGACATCAGTCTGTATATGCCACACGTCTAGACAAGTACATGGGGAATATGTTGCTTTCCTAAAGAGGAAGCCTGGATGGAAAGAACCTCTCCTGCCTTTCTGCCAACTCCCCGCCTCGGTGTAGAGGCCCAAAAATCACAGAATCAGAAAATCACAATATCAGAAAATGATAGAAGTCCCCAGATAATTGCCCATTCCAGCCCAGGATTTTTTGATATTCAGCTTTTCAAGCGTCCCTCATCGCAGATCCCAGCAGCAAGCAGAGTGGCAACGCGCCCGCACTGAATGTCTCCCTCTTTGATTTTAGTTCATGTCTGAATATGCGATTATTTCTTACCAGAAACAATTATGTGGGAACAAACAGCATCTCTCTTCAGCCGGTGACTGCTATTCCCGTTGTGCGTTGGCTGGTGGAGCCACTGTTGGGGTAATATATAGTTCCTCTCTCAAGTATGTGGTCCCTGGTAGTGCCAGACCAGAGTGCATCAGGGAAACCTCTGCTATGGGACGTGGTAGGATGCAGAGAGGGATTACGTTTCCCTCCATCAGTCCATTTGGATTCATTGATAAGGAATGGATTTGAGCAATATCATCATCCGGCCCTTGTCCCACCTCCTTCTGCCACTAAAATTTGACATTTCTTCCCTTTTGTCCTCACCCAGAGCTAGCAACATAATTCAAACAGAACAGCTTTAGTTTGCAAAGTCTGTTTGCCAAGTGATAAATGGTACGCGTGATGGATGGCTGTGGTCTTGAAGATGATGGAGGTGAACAGCAGGGTACTGCATGGATTTGTGCTAGCAGCAACATTATTTAATACTTTTATTAATGGTCTGGAAGGAGGTGTAACCAAGTACATTAACTATAGCTGCACACAACCCTGAGCTGGAAAGAACTGTAAACCAAGTGAAGACAGAGAAATAACACTAATGGAACCAGGGGTTAGAAATATGAGCAAGAAACAGAAAGAGATTCTGTCTGGAAAAAGGCAAACTAATAAATCTGGGAATAATAATCCAAAACACAGATATTTAATAGGAGGGTAAGAGATCTGAAAAAACACTGATGTTCTAAAAGAGCTACTAATGGTAGTTAAGAGTGGCTAGGAAATGGTTGTACAATGTAAAACGGTGGAAAAAGGCAATTTGGGTTGTAGACTAAATCCAAAGGTTTCTTGCCCTGCCACAAGGGCTTGCCCCTCCTTGTGGGTATGACTTTCGACCGTACTTTGAGCCCTTACCTCCAAGCTTTATCTGTGAGTAGAAGCCCACAAGTAGAAAAATGTCTTTACAGCCAACTCTTCACAGAAACATAGATCTGGAGGGCATCTTCTGGACCGTCCAGTCCTGCATCTGCTTATCGTGGGAGCAGTATTGGTCCATGTTGCTCTCCTGTCCTCTCTGCTCAACCCTTCCACAACCCTGCTAGGATGATGAACCAGGGCTTCTCTGATGGTAATTTTGATGACTTTTTCAACATCAAGAACAGAAAAATGTGAAGGACCACAAATTAATCCCAACAAAATGAGATGAACGGGTAAGGAGATGAAGGCTGGATTTTTTACACAGAAAAACCCAAACAAGATAAGGAATGTTCAGTGGGACCATTGCTATTCTTTTCACTCAATGCAATTAAGTTGTCGGTACCATTTTCTGACACCTGTAATGTTTGTGTCAATTAATTCCATGGCATAAATTGAAATCAATAGGCAGTGCCACATGGGAATGGATATTTGCCAAAAGAGGACTTAGAAACACTGTAGGAATCCTCAGGTGGGTCTAAGCAAACAAAAAGTTAACTAAATATCAAGACTTTTCCTAAAATGATTTGTGCTAGATTAGGGTCTTAAAAACGTGTGGTCATTGCAGTCACCAATTCAGCAGCATGCTGACGTGTGTGCAAAACTCAGGGGTGTGATGAAAGGTAAAGGTAGATGCAGCAAGCTGGAAATCTGTCCCACATGTACTCATTTGAGGGCAACCAGCCCTCACCAGTGAGAGCTGTTAGCTCCATGGGAAGGGATGCTGCTCACTGGGATCACAAGCGCGGTGTAAGCACAGGGGTCACTGCCTGCTGTTCTTGATAAATGCTTCGTGCTGGGCACTTGGTGCTCTGGAAATGGAAATGAAATTATTTAAAGCGGTAACTGGTTCTTGGTATCGATTATAAGATGGATAAGATGTGTGTGCAAGAAATACAGCTGCTATGAGCTGCCTCTCCAGAGGAATCCTCTGTCAGTGTTCAGAGCTGAGAGTGGTACAAGCCAGGAGTTCCTACTTTTCATAATGAAAACATATGATCGTTTCTGCTCCAGGCCCTAATTAGCAGTAGAACTGGTTGTACGCTTGGCCCGCAGCATTATTCCTTGTGGAAGGGTTGTCTTCTCGCGCTGGAGCCCATCTGGGTTGCTCCCAACCATACGGCAACCTGGGGCATAAGGAAAATGGGAGGTGGGATCCGTGAACGCAAATGCTCCGCTTACACAAACACCCCTCGGACACTGTAGTATCTCAGAGATTTTTGTTTTATTTCGTTTTGTTTTGCTTTTAAATGCTGATTATTAAGCAAGCTGTGAGAATAAGAGGAAGGGTATGTTTAGCTTACAAACAGCTCTCGCATTCCCTCATCAATCTCCTCACCGTCCTGAGGATAGAGGAAGAATTAGGAAAATGTCCTATTTACCTAAACAGAACCCAAGTCTATTTTGACCTGTAGGAGAGAAACAGAAGGACCAAGCTGTAACATATATCCAAATAAATGGATATGTGTTCATTAACTGAAGCAAAAAGTCCTTTACATAGTGAGAGCCACTTACTCTCCTGTACTCTATGGTACCTCCACTGCAGGCTGGCGAATTGCTCCGACGTTGTTAAGAGTAAAAAATAAACCCATCTAGCCCCGAGTATGTATCATCTGCTTAGTCACAGAGTGGAAATGCAGCTACCTCTAGGGTGGAACGGAGAAACCACCCCTGTGAGCTTCACTGCAATATTAACTCTCCAGGCTGGAGCTTTTTATAGCTCTGCTCACAAACCCATCATTAAAAATGTTAAGTTATAAGGAGCCGTGTTAGTGTCAGAGTGCAACTGCCTGTACAGGAAAACCTTTGTTGGAGTATTTTCCTTCAGTCAAATCTCTTTATTCCTAGAAGTCCTCTGATACAGATATTAAACTATTTCAATGCTGTTTGTAGTAACATAATAATTCCGGGAAAAAAAAAATATGGCAACTGTATGAAACACCTGGGTGTATCATATGTTACTCATTTTGATTAACCATTTCGGTCTGTTGTAAACAAGAAGGCCAGTTAGAAACAAGCAATGTAAATGGTCCAGTATTGGAGCTCAGTTGTTAAAATAATCCCCTATCCCGTTATCCCTGGGTGATCTTTCAAAAAGGAAAAATATTCTAAATGAGAATGTGAAATCTAAGAGTAAAGTGAGCAGGACCTTGTATTATTCTCCTGGCACGAATAGGGAGGGTGAAGTGATTGGCAGGACTGCGTTTACAGCTCCAACACGGGAACCGCTAATCCCTGTTAAATCTCCTGAGAAACAGCCGATCCTCACAGCATCACACAGGTCAGTGGAAACTGAGAAGCTGCAGGATATGAAAACCTCGAACCATGTCCTGTTAACTTATAAAATCCTGGTTTGGGCATTTCCCCACCGCAAAACTCTGTTTTTGCTACTGAAAAAGGAATATATCTGAGGTACAGCTCTCAGGTTGGGGGTGTCCTCCCAGTCAGTCCCAGGAACACCAGTCACTTCATGCACGGTGAAATCAGCCCTGGAGCTCAGGGTGTCCTGTCCCTGCTGCAGCCCATGGGAACTGGAGCAGCCCGTACCGAAGTTCTCAGAGCACTGTAGGAGGACTGTTAAGTGCATATAATTACTCATGTGAGCATGTATTTTCAGGATCAAGGCCTAGCCTTTTAGCTACTGGGCATTCCTCCTTACTCTTATTCTTATTAAAAGCAATGATTTTATTAAAGTAGCATTCTGGCACCTGTTGTACCAGACATCTACAATTACCTGACCACGGCGCAGTCCCATATGGGGAAAGACCCTGGTGTGCACCAGCTACCTCCCTGTCCCAACCCAGCCCAGAAGGCAGTTGGGGCTGTTCTGGCAGGTCCCCAGTATGGCAAAGTGCAGGACCAGTATGCCACAGAGCACTCACTTTACAGAATAAGAGTAGCCTAGAGAAAAAAAAAAATCCCATCCCCGAGCTTTTGAACAGAGGTGAGTGTAGAAGGTCAAGCTGAGGCGCATGGACTTAATGCTTCCTGCAAAACATGAAAACTACACAAAACCTGCGTTATTTTAGCCGGTTCTTTTAGGAAAGGTGAGCTGTACCCTGAACGTGCCTGTTTCTCCCCACTGACTCTAAGCCTAAACTAGTAGCCCAGGTGCGGGTGCTTACACTGCAAATCTCTGCTTTTCATTGCATTAAGCTCACTGCTTGTTAGGAGAAGCACCTGAAACATCATGAACAGACAGCAGCAGACAGCAAAGCCCTCAGGACAGCAACTGACAGGCCATGCTAGGATCTGAAGGGACTATCAGAGGTCTCAGGGGTGGGCTGAGAACACTAACTCAGCTCCCCTAAGCTTTGCTTAAGCAAGCCACAAACTGCCCATGCTGTGCTGTTTTTATGGAAAGGTGCCTCTCACTCATTAGCAAAAGAAGAGATGGGGAAGGGCAGAAAAGGGAGAAGTCAGGCAGTTTTCTAATGCTGGAGACGTGGAGGAGTAGAGGTGACTTCCAAACCCCCTGCAGAGGGGTCCAGCTTGACTGCGATTAGGAGCTCCACAGCATCTCTGAGCTGGTGGCCAAACCACTGTCACAGGGCACAGGGCACAGGGCTCATCCCAACTATCTCCAAGGACTTTAGTCTGATTGAGGTGCCTGGGCTCCTTCAGCAATGGAGCAAGAGAAGCTGCTTTTTCTGATGCCTTCAGATTTGGGGGTCAGCTGTCCTCTAGGGTATTGCCCCATCAATTATTGTGCATAGTGGAGACAAGGGTCTTCATTTCTGGGGTCTAAGGATGAGGACGAGCTGGGCTCCTCTGGTTTAGGGCTTTGAAATGAATTTAAAGTTGATCACAGATGTCAGTGCAGACCAGAGAATCCTACAGTGTGCTAAAATGTGAAATAATTAATGGCTGGTGCATGGATTGAACCCAGCTCCTTGCTCCTGCTGTACATCGATGCTGTGGCCTTCCCACATCATGCAACCCGACACGCATTTCAGTACATGCCCAGCTAGTAACTGTGCCCAGCACATGTCACAGCTGTAGCGTGCTTTTTCGGGGAAAAAAATAATCTTTGATAACCATTAGCGTAAAAATAACCTCCAAAGTTTTGTCTTGCTGGTCTCTGCCCGCAATCTTCCTCCTGCCTGCCTCCAAAGCAAATCTGTTTCCCTGACCCTGGGACTTAAACAACTCATTTCCTGGAACTTGTTTGAAAATTCAGCAGCTAGCTCTAAAATAAGTATCCTCATGGCTTGAAAATGGGAAAATTCTGGCCAAAATCAGTTGACATTGGCTAAATGATACTGCAATGTAAGGTACCAGAATTTGGCCCTGATCAGGAGCACAGCAGTCTATATCTCAAGGACCACCGAAATACCCATTTCTCAAGGCAGGACTTATGTTTTCCCTAGGTTCCCAGATGTGCCAGCTGGCTTGTAAATCTGTTCGGCATCAGGGCACATATACAGCCCGTATATGATCCACACCCAGGTCATACAGGTTACAGAAACCCAGGATTGATTGTCTACTGCCCCCAACAGCTGCAGGGAAAAATAACATCTGCATCGGCAGCTCCAAGCAAAAACCTTGGGGAGCCCATGGCTGTGCTTCCTGAGAGTTTCCCCTGGCACTGTGTGACCCATCGCTGAGTTTGAGAGGCACCAGATACTAAGTGCCCGCTGTCTTGAACACACCGAAAATAAAGCTGAGTGCAATATTTATGTTTGTAAACTTGCATGTTCTTCTTCTAAAATTTCCCTTCGACTACTCAACTTGATACGTGAGCGCAGAGGAGTCACCTCTTGCTTCCCGCGGAGATGACTATGTAGGGAAAGATCTTTGTAGCTTGCCATCAAAGCGGCAGACAGACAGCTGGGGAACATCCACATCTGGGTGTGCTGGTGTTTTATTGCATGTTGCATTCCATATAAATTCCATATGGAGTCAAAATCGTTTTGGACTTGGTACCTCCTCCAAGCCAATAGCTTAATCAGGAGTGTTTTGTTGTTTTCCTAAAGGAGAGCTGCAGCCCAAGTGCATTATTAGGGGTTTACACATTGCTGTGCTCTTAATATCAAAGCTTTCATTTGGCTGGAGGCTTCCTTCCCTGTGGGGGAGGGGTTGCTGTGTGAGTGTTGTAGGTTACACAACATTTTCCCAACAGAAAAGCAAAGCACGTGAGTTGGAGTCTGTTGTGATAATGCACGAGAGGAAGTCAAAAGCAAGTCCATGTGGTAGAGGGACCCTACAAATGAGATAACACGCAGAGTCCTGTGTAACGTAACTATTTCAGATTGCAGCCTGATGGAAAATTCCTGTACGCCTATTAGAGCAAGAAATGGGAAATCACATGAAACAGAAACATTCACAAGATGGCCATTTACAGCTACAAAATGGCCACTTTGATGCTAGAAATGTTCTTGGTTGGATTCAGATGCCCATCTCTTTGGATTAATTGCATTCCCCTGAGTAGCACTGAGCGGTCTGAACCGGGTGTTATACTTGCACTTAGTCAGAAGAAGACTCTGCCCAGAAACGACGGCAATCTGAGTAAACAAGACCGATAAAAAAAAAGGACAAAAATTAGAATCACAGAATCATAGAATGCTTTGGGTTGGAAGGGACCTTTAGAGGTCATCTAGTCCACCCCCCCTGCAGTGAGCAGGGACATTTGAATTGAATATTTTTGTTGTCCAGGTTGGAGATGGTAAAGACAGACTGTGTGGCTCTGTCTTGGTTATGTAAAGCTGAGAAATAAATCCAACCTGTCCCAGCCTCAGCCTGCTGTATTATCCTTCTTCTCTGGAAAGTGGGGGTAACTACCAGGAGAAGGTTCCTGACAGTGGTTTTTAATTAGCTATAGTAGAATAGTTTTTCAAAGGAACTAACAATCCATTTGCAGGGACTTCTATTAGCTCAAAACATTGTTTTTCCCCATACAAATGCAATGAGACTGACACCAAATTCCTCCCTATTTTTGGTCTATTACTTATGCTAAATGGGGGTATTGTAAATATTGTTAGGAATGATTATTTACATGAAGCAGTCACAGCAATCAAAATTACATGTTGTGAGCAGTGGAAGAAATCTTTCCCTTTTCTCTTACTCTCTCATCACCGGCGCAGGAATCCTGTACTTACGCACATCTTTGCCTTTGGCCTACAGTGCAGAAATGGGATGCAAGCAAGTCTTGCAAAAAAAGCAAACATCCTCCACCAAAAAAGCAGTGCTGAGATATTGATTGCGTTCTCATTTAAATGTGCCATGCACGCTTTCTGCACCACACATTTACTTACCAGCATCTTCACAAGAGTGGAAAATCTGACAAGTAATTTTCTGTGGGGAGATAAAAATGCAGGATGGAAAGCTCTAAGCTGCGTGGTCTTTAAGGAGCAGTCATCCATTGAACTAAAGCTATATGCAATATTACGGTATCTTGCTGATAGATGACATAAAACAAATTTGTTACTTAGAGAGGCATGTTGATTGGCTTCACGCTGGGCGCGCATGGAGAAAGACATCTAGACTGTCTTTTATCCAGATGGAATTCCTAAGTCAATCAAATAAACATAATAATAATAAGGTTAATCTGGTCTTTACTCACTCAAGAGAGAAAAGCAGAGATGTGGATCTAATTAGGTAAATATTGTAAAATCAGTTTGCATTTATCTCTTTCC
>VYZW01024155.1:20578-53935 GCA_013401315.1 Balaeniceps rex
TGAGACAAGCCTCGTAAAATTAGGGTGCTTTACCAAAATCAGAGTGGGTGATAACCCTAAAAGTTAATACCTACAAGGCACTGTACAGCTGGGAGGCTGGTAGAAACAAAAGCCATGCTCCTTTCTCTGTAAAACATGTAAAATTGACACTGTGCGCCAGATTTTATAGTTGTTTGCAGCATTTACTAGACATACTGCAAATAGCACTGGCTAAAATTGTACAGCTCAAGACCTCTGGAGAGAAAAATACCTGCAGGAATGGGGAAGAGCAGTGTCAGCTGTTTAGGAAAGGCTCTCTGGGATGCCTTGGTGGGGTGAATAAATGGTGATGTGGTTTGGTTGTCAAATGCAACGGTAGAGGCAGAAGGTTGGGGTGGTTTATAAATTAATTCATCTTTGGTTTGGAGGGGAAAGTCTTTACTCTTAATGCATGGATGTAATATTAAGAAGAGCTAAATGTCTATAAAGCTCAGCTATTGACTTTCTGAAGTATCAGCTAGCTGATCTGAACCTCACAAAAGTGACTGCAACATTTGTGTACTGCTGAGTGGCTTTCATTGAAGACCTCTGCAATGTCACTAGAGCTGGACAGACTTTTCAAACATGGTATTTTTTTATCTACTCCTTTCGCCAAAGGCATTTCCAAAAAGGATCCTGAACCTTTCCCTAAAGCCATTCTTGCACATAATTAAATTCAAGCTTCCTCTCCCCTGGAGAGATGGGGACACCCGTGTGGCAGTGCTGCTGGCTCTTTGGGTACCAGCTGGTAGACGATGCTGGTACTGGAAGAAATGGTATTCCACCACCACTGCTCCATGTTTCTGTCTTTGCGTTATGAATCCCACCAACCCAAAAGCATGAAGGACCAGAAGTGCTGCTGGACCAGAGCTTCGCTCATGGCCGTGTCTCCAAGCCACCTGGCCTGCTAGGAAACAGACGACTTTCTCTTTAATAACAGATGGTGGTAGTGAGACATGAAAATTAGGACATATTTTCATTTGATATTGGAATATCATGAGCATCAGTTATTTTGGGAAGGAGTCCAAAAAATACTTGGAGAGAGTCTGAAAATGCAGATGAATCCGCAGGTTTATTTTATTGGGTGATTTCAGTTCTGCCAAATATTTGTAGTGTAAAGAAATCATAAAAATTGCTGGTGGTCCTCGCCTGGCGGGTACTTCTCACATATTTGAGACAGTTGTACGAACTGTGACAAGAATGTTTGATCTATTAGCTTAAAAACAAATTAGAGTCTTCAAGAGAAATAAATGAAGTATAGATGGTAGAAATACATTTCTCTTATCTTAGAGAGACCAGGAATTTTTGCCCCCAGGCTTTATTTGCATTTAATTATCGCAGTTTGGATTTCCTCTACTGCATGCATGGAGGTTTAGTCTGTCTCATTCCATCCTCTGTTCTGAAATAACATTAGTACCTGTTAATGATTATCATTGTCAATTATGTATTCTGGTTACATGCACATTATAAGAAATACCAGTTTGTTTTAATAAATCTTCAAAAGGTAGCCTAAACCTGTGCCTTATCTCCTTTCTGCTTTGTAATTTATTTATTTTTACGGTTATGATATACGAAAGACACTGCATGCTCCCAGGGACTGGGAATGGGTATCTACTCAGCGCTTGAATACTGAGATGACAGGCAGAAAAGGTTTTATTTAACATAGCTTTCCAAATGAACCGAGACGGCCATGTATCTCAAAGATACACAGAGAAAGGAACGAGGAATAGAGGTCTAGAAATCCAAAAGCTCAGTTACATGCATAAAAGAGAGGAAACTTAGATGTACAGTGAACCCATAGGTGGCTTAGTGTGACGCATACTAAGTTGCAGAGTAGCTGATGCTCACCAAAATTCTTCTTTTTCTAACTTAAATTATTTTTCGCTAGGATAATAATTTCGCTGTAGTCCTGACCCGGCAAAGGACTGATTGCCTCACTTCCCATTGCTGTGTAGTGAACAAGGATAGTCCCATATAAAAAGTTTTTCGCTGCATTTTTAAGGAGAATTTTGTTTTGAGTTGTGCAAACTCGATGTTTATGTCGTTTGCCCATGCAAACCATGCAAATTTTCAGGATTATTTTCATTCGCTGGAGCAGCACTGAAATGTCCACTCCAAAAGGAACACTTCAACCAAGCATTCTTTATGTGGTCTTCGGTTAATAAACAGGAATACGCCTTTATAACCCTGTGGGTAATGATTTTTCTGTTTGCTGCTACTGTATGTAACCTAAATGAATGGGACATTTATATACTGTCCTTTCATCTAGGATATCAAAGCGCTTTATAAATACGGACCAATTGGTCTGATGTGCAACCACTGAATTGTGGCCTTCTTGGAGGTGGCATGCGGTTGACGTTTTGGCTGGCAAAGCACATTTGAACATTAGAAACCGTTGGTTTTCTCAGATGGGATAGGCTTGGAGGTGGGGGGGTGTGAGACTATCTGAATTCATCTCTAACACATACCTGCCCCAACACTGGGAAGCAACACCACTGCCTACTTTCCAGTTAGGTAAAGTATGGGCTTGGCTAAGAGCATGACCAAAGCATCTTCCATCACTGGATCACTAATTTTAAACCAGCCCAAGATGGTGGCTGTCCAAAATTATTACCATATGGTAAGCTGGTAAATTGCCACAAGAAAATGAGCTTGGTGGTCCCAGATTAGTTTCATATGGACAGGTGTCTACACCACAAAACCACCATCATAACTGCTGCTAGCTCTTTGGTTTCAGAAGGGAGGTCCAGGACTGAACGGGCGGTGGTAACACAAGTGATGCTTCTAGAGGTGGGATCTCAAGGCCAGAGAGATGAGGCTGTTTGTGTCTGTTGAATTGTTTCTTGACACATGTGACCACCTCAGTTTCCTGAGCTGTCAGCTGGTGCTCCCCGTCGTTCTTTCTCTCAAGTGCTTTCTCTTACCTTTACACAGAGGCCCTATCCCTCCCCTTCTTCTACCCATTTAAATGGATGCCACAAAAAAAATTCAATGGGGAGTGTGTATTGAAGGTATTAAGTTCAGACCACACAAGTAGTCTTTAACGTCTTTGGTATGACTTGGAAAAGCCTCCAGGAACACAGGACTGGAAGGACCTTCTGGGTCACTGATCCCAGCCTCCTGCTATGGCAGGCTTTCACTTTGCATAATCCTTTTGACAAGCTGACTAATCTCCAAAAATGTGGACAATCACAGGAAACCTCGAAAGCCCTCTATATAAAAAAGGCATCAAATCTGTTTTGCACTTCTCTAACACCTTTCATCCAAAACTTGTAATGAGTTTTGGAAACATGGAGTTAAGAATTGCCATGCCAGTGGGAGGGAAGAATTATCCTTACCGTATTGGGGAGGGAGAATTTGTGAGACAGCAAAATTATGAAGCAAATAGCAATTCTCATTTAGACAAAGCTCTTGGTGGCTTGAGGACTCTGGCTCCAATGGAGATATCCAAGTCCATACAACCAAGTCAATTAGACAGCCAGGAATTAAATCAGAGTTCCTGACTCTTTTTACCTGCCTTTTAACCATTGAACAGCTCAAGATTTTCCGTCTGTCAGCCTCACTACTTCTTCTGGAAGAAATAGATATTACAACCTATTTCTCACATGAAATAAAATTAGCATCATCATATATCATAGTTAAGTATACTCCAGGTGGGCAGGAGATTCTGTTATAATGAGGGAAAACTATGAGCAGCAGATCATAGGGGGTTTTCTATCTATAGAAGATTCAGCCAAACCATCAAAGAGAGATAAGCTTCCTGCATTTCCACATCATGAGAAAAATACAACTGAATTCTTCCTCAAACCCATGAAAACACACATTCCTTCTGTAGGAAGAACAAATCCTGGGAAATGTACCGTGTTGTATATGTCAGGGAAATGTTTCGCTTACATCTCTAAGCCAAATTCTGCTCTCAGTCCCATTGACTCTTGACTGAATTTGACCTCCCTGATTTGCTAGCACATTTTTTAAACTTCTAAGTGTAATTGATGGCAGAGTATGGCCCTGGGGCTATTTATCTATCAGCAGATCATGGTATAGTTGTAAGGAATATCAACAGCATTAGGAAGTGGAGAAACTAGTCCCCGCAACCTTGAAGCACCACTGCTTAGACACTGTTTCAGGTTACTGGTGCTAAGACAAGAGTACAGGTCCGTCTTTGATCAACATATCTCATAAGGTTTTCTTAAATTTTATTACTTTAGGGACTGATCCCACTCTACTGCACAGTGGATAAAAATCTATCTTTCCGTAGATTTTACGGGACATTTTGGTTGAATTGCAAGTTTGCTAAATGAATCGAATTCAGTGCTGGAAGAGGGAATGCACGCACTCCTTATCTCTTGTGCAGATGCTATATTGGCAAAAGTTAGCAAAATTGGGCTTGCAAACTTGTCCGCAAAATGTTTGGAGTTGAGGGTTCCTGGGAGGAAGTGAAATCCAGGATAAAGAAGTGCAGGGGCCAAATGCTGATGCACCCAGTTGCACCGAGGAGGACCAGCCCCAAAGATTTGCAATACTTAGAGTAAGCAACTGGGAAGATTGAAGGGTTTTATTTGCCTTTATTGATAAAGGAAGGAATTAAAAAAAAAGTGACTGGCTGTAGAGTATGTTTTCTCAGGCCATGGTTGTTAGAATGGCTCATTTCATAGAGTATCTCTACAGGACACATGTAAGAAAGAGACAAAACTGTGAATTCAAGCAAAATTCAAGTGCTTTCTTACCTGTTCAGGGTAATCTAGCCTTTAATGAAACAGGTCCTTGGCAAATAAGTAGTGAGGCTTTCTTGTTTTCCGAGAGTGGCCATCCTCACAATGCATCAGGAAGTTTGGGGGTGAAAAGGAATGACCTGCAGAGAGAGTATGAGCTTTTATAATGGGCTTGCTGGGCTCTGTATAGGCACTTGGCATTGCACTGGACTTTTGGTTTCCCAAAGCAGGCCTGCCCATGGGTTGGGTGTTCAAAACAGCATTGCCTGCTAACGCTCCCTTGGCCAGCGAGAGGGGATCTACAACCCCCTGCCTCTCTGTGCCTGGCAGACTAACAAGCTTCCATGCTACTGTAGCCCTCTAAGATGAGGTGCATTTGCTTTGTAGTGCTCCTCAGCCATTTCTGTGACAAAAATACTTTCTGTACTGACATATGGTGCATCAGCAAAGAAACTCGTATGAACAAGGACATTTCAGATGACAGTTCACATCTCACCTTTAGCTCAAGCTGCTGTGCAGGGAATACTCCTAAGGAAGGGAGCTGCACATGGTGTGCTCCGCAGGACTGGCAGATCTTGCCCCAAAATGCTAGGCTTCACTGGCATCTGCCATGGCGTGGTTACATATTTTTAAATCACTTTAATCAGTTTCCTCTTTGAGGTTTTTGTTTGCTGCTTTTTTCTGTGACAGATTCACTTTTCTTCTCTCATCAGAGCCACGCTAGTCAGAAATAGACATGGAGCTTAAATCTATTTTTCCTTAAGGTCAAGTTAGGGGTGCTTGAATTGGGGACGTGCTCATTTGGGCGGTCCTAAAAATTGAGGTCTATCTCTATTCTGGAAAGCTCAACTTCAGGCAGCTTTTTCACAAGTGCAGCTGCCAAAGTCCCAGAGTATCCCAGCTATGTGTTTAAACACTTTACTGACTTTGGGCCTTGGAAAGCAGAGAGAAATACCAAATTTGGGGTTGTCTCTCAACCCAAATTTTGAATATCCTGCAGATTGCAGTGCTTGGATTTCATTATAAATGACAAAATTCAGGATAATGACAATGTTGGTGCGCGCATCTCAGCTGACTCACAGCACTGCTCCGCATTTGGATGTTTGATTCAAGCCCCGTCTCTAATTATAATGTCACAGGGACTGGCCGAGTGCAGTAGCTCCATTTGACGTTCTACACAGTGTGTTGGACTGTGTATTTTGTTCCAAACCTCTGCTGCTATTACATTGAAAGCATTAGCTGTAGCACGAGCTATGCAGGGATGATTTGGGGTTCTTGTAGTCATTTTTGAAGGCGTATCCATTTTCACACTGCCCAGAGAGGCTGAGCAGCAGCATTGTCTTGAAATGGGGTCCCTGTCTCTGTGGCAATATAATCAACATCTATGGAACAGATGTATAGATGGATGGGGAGGGTGTTGTTTTGGTTTTTTTTTTTTTTGCCTTGGAAGACATAATTGTCTCCTTTCTAAGCCAGTATCCTGCGTGAGTTTGCTCGTTGACTCATTTATGGACTTCAGCAGCTGCACATTGGCTCTTCCACATTGTCTCTTCGCCAGCCTGTATCTCCTCACATTCCTGGTGGCATCCAGGCACCTTCTGACCTTGGTCTCCTAATAGTCCTGGGCTAGTGCAGACTACCTGATTCACAGTCCTTGTTAAAGACTAAATGCCATCTTTTTACAGCTCGGTTTCTTTCCATAAAGTTAATCAAGAAGCCCTCCTTTTACAAGGCAGCTGGCCCTTTGGTCTTTCTTCCTCTTGGCATGCTGAAGATTCCCGAAGCTGCCAGAATCCCCCTCTCTCCCCTTTTTAAGGTAGTCCTGTACGTAAAGCAAGTGACTCCCCCAGGAAAGAGAATCTTCTTGGCATAGAAAGGAGCCTTCCCAGACAAGGTGCATGTATTGTGTCTTTAGAAAACTTCCTCTTTCCATTAAAATACGCTATTGGAGATATCTGTGTAATTCTATTAGAGATGAGCCCAAACCATGAGGCTGGATCCAAACTTAGTCAAACCATGAGGTTGGTTAAAGTTGGGAGTATGATCTCGATGTGTGCTTTTGGGCATGAGCTGCTCTCTTGTTTGCACAGCTAACACAAAAAGCATCACTACGCTGTTGGGAAAGCTGCTGACACAGCTAAGAAACCGAGTGGTAAAGACTTGTCATCAAAATCAACAAACCTGAAGGCAAACGGGAACCTGGTGGTGTGAGTAATTGTGACCCCCTGCCCAGCCACACAGAGCAAACTTTCTCTTCTTAATAATCACCAGGTTTTATGAAAGAAAAGAAACAATTGCAGATGAAGCACAGAGCAAAATTTCCCTGCATTCCTCTTACTGGGGAAAAAGAAGAAATCTCCTTCTTTGGACTTAGTCTGTGTACGTCTTTGCTGTGTACCGAGCTGCAAATGGTGGCCTCTCATTTCATTAATTGACAAACATCATCCCCTAAACATTTCCAGGCACAGTCATTTTCTTTTCTCAGGTTTACTCAGTGGTTCTTATTGAGGTTTACAATTTTCCACGCATGTGCTGAGAATAAACTTGCCTCCACGATCTCATCTCTTATGCTATGAGAAGTTTTGATAATGTCATTCATAAGCAACTTCATTTTCTGGGTCTTTCTCTTTTTGCAACTATCCTGGGTTTGGCTATTTACTCCTCTCTTTGCAGCAAACTGCCCTATTTCCCAAATACCGCAGGACTTTCTGAACTGCAGCATTTCATTCCATTTGTCTCTCTTTTTAAGGGGCTGATCTGTCTTAAAGAAATTTTTCTCATTTAAAAATAATTTTGCTGTGGTTTTACAGTCAGCATGGTTCCCCCCCAAAAAAACAAAAAAAAATCCCTGCAGGCCTATTTCTTCTCCTTCTCCCATGATTACGCTGGCATAATGACACTGATGCCAATGGAATTATTCCTGTTTTACACCAGTGTATTTGAGACCAAGTTCTGTAGGATGGGACATACTCAACACCTTCATGAAATCATACCGAGGACTGGGGCAGAAAGGTATCTCCATCTATCAAAAGGGGTCTCAAAGCGCTCTTTCATCTTCAATCTCTCAAACAGAGGAATATAATCATCCACCAGCAGGACGCAACAACCCCCAGGGTGAAATCTAGCGATACGTTTAACGTGGAGAACAAGACAAAAGCAGCACAACACGGCCTTTTAGGAATGTAAGCAAGGAATACAGTGTCCAGCTGAAATTAGTGTTACTATTTGCCTCGTGGAAATGCTTGGGAAGCCCAGCCAAATTCAAGGCTTCAGTCTACTAGAGCAGCCACAGTGAGGGCAGTCTCTGTTCCCCAGCGCTTGCAGTCCCAGTGACAAATAGCAATCAGACCGCGGGCCAGCAAGAAGTTGAGCCAGGCAGAACTAAAATATCCCTGTTGGAGTGCGGTCCCATGAGGCCAGTGTTATGTTTTACCAGAAACAAAGAGAAGAGCACATAGCCAGTCTCAAAGACTTCTCTGTCCCATTAAGGAAAACTCCAGACTACAATTAGAAAAAAAACAAGAAAAAGAGACACAGCCACAGCGCGCCAGTTTGCATCCAAAATGCAGCCTAAAAAAAGAGGGCATGCACCCAGGAGAAGGCTGCTAGCACCCTCTTGGGCTGGCAGCTCCGGCTACCTCGCTCAAGAGGGTGGGAATGTGACCCTGGAGAGAGACCATCCCTCCCCCAAACCCAGAGCCGCTGGGTAAATATTGACTTAGAGTGAGGAGTGGCTGAATCACTCCTTCCTACCCTGCCAAGGTGTCTCCCTTCACCCAGCGAGCGTCCAAGCCCACCCTGCACAGCCCAAAATATCAGGCACGAGTTGGTACCTGTGATCAAAGGACACGGACTCAGACAGAGAGACAAGAGTGCCTCTGTTTGTGCAGGGCTGACGTGTTTGTTTGCTCTCCGAGTGGGCGAACGTCTCCTCCAGCTAGTTATTCAGGAGGACACGCAGTGGGAAGGGTGGGTAGGTGGAGGGACGAGGGACTGGGAAACTCCTATTGCTGTTCCTCCATCCTTGTCACGTGCATCACAGCCCAAATTCTCTGGCTGCTGGTACACAACTGATAAAGGTGTTGTGCCATACACAGCTAATGGTAAAGCAAGGGCCTGGGTTCATGAAGTCTCTGCCCCAAGTGCATCGAAGCAACAGTGAATCTATGAGAAGGGGTAGAAAAAAGTCCAGCTGTCTCAGTTGTCCAACCGCTGTTGTAGTTGAATTCAAGCGTAGGGTGAAATGATCTGGATCACATCCCTAGATCAATTCAGACCATAATCTAAGGGTATTAAAGTTAAGAACAGAGAAGACCTTGAAGCCAAGCGGTGGTGCCCACTGACTGGAGCTGTGAGTGGGTGTCGTACATTTTGGTGGCTACTGGCTAGTGTAACCGAACTGGATGTAGGGGAAGGCTGAGTTTGCTGTTGCAAGCACAGGTCTGGGTTTCATTTTAAGTCTGCTACAGATTTCCTAACTGGGTCACTGTACCAGCCTGTAACACAGAAATTATATGTTCCTCCTTCACCAAGCTGTCACAAGGCTCAAAGCTTGAAGGTTTCAAAACTGGTTAAAGATCTCCAAGAAAAAGGGCTGTGTAAGAAAGAGCGTATGCTATGGATCTCTTTATATATGCTACATTACCGAAAGCACTGTATTTATATATTTCAAAACTGGGCACTGGGTTACATTTTCATTCCCCAGTACAAAGGCAAATACATTCCAAACAAAGCAATGTTGTTTCAACAAAGCAAGGGTTGAAATCTCTCCAGGGCTTCATTCTGTCTCATTTAGATCGGGCATAAGATCTTAAAGCAGAGTTTAGTGGTCGGCCGATCATGTTCCTCTGGGAAATGACAGAGTGGTAATTCAAAAAGGGTAGTGAAGTACAGCATTGTCTTGGTCTGCAGGACTGTTCTTCAATAAAACCAGCGGCTCACCCGGGTTACAGGAGAACATTTTTTTCCAAAGGAGCTGTGGCTCTTCATTAAACTAAAGAATTCACCTCCGGCTAGACTTGGGTGTAAAATGAAAATGTTACTGGAGACAAAATGTCCTTGTGAAGACAGCATTTCCATGATGCCTGCCATGATTGCCTGGGCATATCTAGCAGTTGAAATGAAAGTTAGGACGAAAGGTACCTCTCCAGGGCACCGAATCCACATTTGTTAAAAATTTCTTCCAGGCTTGGGAGGTGGTTTCAGTTCAGGCCAGGAGACCCGAGGAGGGGATAAGCAGCCTGGGTGCCGTCTGGCCATGGACTGGCACTCACTCGCTCTGCAGTGAGGACCCAGATTTGATCACGAGTGAGTTGAATCTTTCAGAACTTTCCCAAAAGCCTTTCCTTGGAGTAAACAAGCTCTCCCACATCTGACACAGGAGATTGGGAAAGAATCCCTGGGTATCTAAATACAAAAAATTATGAGATATGCCTCCTCCCCTCCGACTCTCCCAACACACTCAGGAAAGTTCACAAACAGCAAAGATGCAGTGGGGTCATTCAGGGAAATAATTCATGTCCAGACTGGCGTAACTCAGGTGTTCAGATATGGCTGTCTCCCACCAGGATTAACTCTGTAGGAAAGATATAGCCTATGTGGTTCCTCAGTGTATGAAGACGAGAAAAAGCACCTCAGGCTGTGCAGTTTCAGGGGATTTTCATTACAAGATTATTTTCCTAAAAATAGCACCATCCCTCTGGGGATGAAGCATACTGCACAATATATGAAAATTTAATTAATTCTGTGAGTTAGTTCCTACTTTTCTCACATAAGGCAAGATCATTCCCTTGTCATCTTCAGATCACCTAGGGGCTCTTTATTGTATAGCCAAAGTGTCCACCTTTAGCTTGATGAGAAGGTTTTGGCCTGCAGACTCTTAGGCAGTGCAACAGCCAAACTAATCTTGCAGAGACACTCTCTTGTGCTATGTCTAATCATGGCCTCCTTCTCAGCCTTTCCCTCTTTCACCCAAACATTTCTTACCAAGGAGGGCAAACAGCCATGGTTCTGCTCAAGATGGGACAAGAGACTTCCCACACTCTTTTTCATCACCTCTTGCATTTAAGTACTGAGTTTCCAGAGCTTAAGAAATGGTACAAGACGAGGATTGCTGGACCATTGGTCTATGGTATAAAATTCTTTTGTAGACTCTAAGGCTTAGCAGAAGCCTTGTGCTGGGGCAGTCAGATGGTGAATACTCAGGAAAAGATACAGTCACTGTGTTTCAGTGACAAGCCTTTGAAAGGGACAATTCCATCTAAAGCATAACACGGTTCAGAGTAACCCAGCCTAGATGTAGTTTGTTTCATTAACCAGCCCAAGAAGGGCCATGCAGTGTAGGCAACAGAGGCCTGTCCACTGCTGGCTCAACAATGTCCTTGCTGGACATTCTGTAGGAACCTGAAATCTCATTGACTCATGTGTACTGAATTTCCAGACTTGACTCACTGGCTACTAAAACCATAAGATTGCATGGTGTGTCTCGTATTTTTCCTGGAAAAAAAGAGCAGGTTAATATAAGTTCATTGGGTTAATTAACATCTGAATCTGCTTTGAAATCTCCAGAGCATATATGTAAAGAAATTAAACTAATCTCAAACCAGCAAAGAAAAAAACCCCCAAATGTCTGGAACTTCAGGATTTGTTTTTATAATATTCCTGGTTGCCTCATCCTTTGGGCTAAAGGCAAAAGATATACATAGTGACTCTTCTCTTTTGTATCTTCTAGTACCTCCTGAATTTCATGTGATCATGGGCTTATTCTAGGGCCATGTGTGGCAGGAAGTTCTACTGAGAAAGGTACAAAGAGTAGAAACAGGTGGTTTTAGAGAAAATGCTATCTGGCCGATTAGTATCAAAAATCTGCTGTGTAAATGGAAAAACTTCCTCACACAATGCAAAACTAACCTGAGAAACTCATTGCTGTAGGAATTAATTGAGACCAAAACCTTGCCAAAGAACAAGAAAAAAGAAAAGAAGAAAAAGAAAAAAAGAAACAGGAAAAATAAAAATAATAAAAAACCAGATGGGATGTTTACAAGGCTAATAAGAACATAATAAGGACATTTAGAAACACAATATCACTTATTAAGGAAAGAAAACAAGACTCTCAGAGGAATTGAACGTTGGAGAGGCTATCTGCTTCAAGACAGGAAAAACTGTTTGGTGTAGCTGATGGCCAGATTCAAAGAGCTGATTAAGCACCAGTTCTACTTTCAGTTGTAGTCCATACAGTTGCAGTCCATTTCGAGCCTGATCTTAAATTTGTTGGCCTGCATTGTATAAGAGGTGATCATCGACAGTGTAAACATCTGTCCTGGGCCAAAAACCTGATTCATTAATGGAACATCGGGAAAATTTCCTACAACAGACTATGGCATAACTGTTAGTGAAGACTTTTTGAGGCAGCTTTTACTGATCATTGACAGAGGCAAAACAAAAACGGACAAAGTGGTCTGATCAATTATAATGCTTTCTTCTTCTTACTGTTTCTTTTGGCTCTCTGCAAGTAGCTGTCAGTCTTATTTTAGTTTCAGAGGACCTAAACAGTCTCTCCAGCCACTTTTCCATCCTCAGTAAGTTGCTGGGAAGGGAGCACACGTGGGTGGAGAAGAGAAGATGTCCTTGCGTGGCCACAGGGAGGGCTGGGCTGGCAGCCTCCTTAAACACAACGGATTTTCCTGCCTTGTTTTCCTGTGCCTTATTTCTGTGCTGCAAAAGGGAGGGAAAGAAGCCTTCCCCAATTTAAGAAGATGCATTAGTAGAGGGGTAGGGTAAAGGAACTATCAGAGGGCTGCATTGGCAATGTCAGTTGACGGGGAAGATGAAAGTGGCCTTTGCTCCTGGCTCCATTGTGGACTTCTGTCAAGACATTTCATTTTTCATGTGTTCCAGTCTGGCCCCCATAAAGTGCAGCCAGTGTGAGACTCGTCTGTGCAGTGCTTTGAGCACAGCGGGAAAAATGTGTTAGGCAATGAATATTGTCATGAGGAATTGCCTGCTGCCCAACAGTATTACCTCTCCAACGTGCCTACCTCCTCTTTTCCTGTTCCCTCTCCACGCTGAGATGTCAGGGAATCTTCAGGGACTCTTCTTTTGTGAAAATAACAGGAGCTGCTGAGCACTTCAAAAGTCTGTCTTTGTCCCATAGGTGTCAAAGAAGGACCTCAGGTTCTTGGAAAATCTGGTCCCAAATGAGTGTAAAAATGCACATTTTGTCAGGAAGTGAATAAAATCTCACTGAAATTAAGCCAGGGACAAAGATGAAAAAGCAGATGGCCCATGACAAACTGTGAGAACAAATTTGTTCGCATGACATGGGAATAAGTATGTACTCATAACAGACTATTACTCAAGAAATTTTGAAAGAGCACAACTCCACAGGAGTCATAATGTGATTAGTCACATAAAGCCAGTCCAGCTAGGCCTGGTGTATTGTACCTGAAAGAAGAGAAACAGACCCCAAAACAGACCACAATTAAAAAAAAAAAAAAAAAAGAATTCCAAAGAGATGCATGAGTTTATGAAATCAGAAAAACTCGTAAGCGAATTAAAATCTGTAGAGTAGCTCGTGGATTGTTATTGGGCTGCTTAAAAAGCAAGATGTCAGGGGAAGGAGCCTTGCTGAAGTGACTCAACCAGCAGGTTTTTAATTTGACAGCACAGAGACAGAGTTGGGGTATTTTTGGTGAAACGTCTTGGACTCTGGGACAGACCTTGCCACATGCCCCTAATTACAGCATGCTTCTGGTAATCTACAATTATTTCCAAAATCCCTTTTTTTTTTATTGTGGGAGTGACGGGTGAGATTGAGTTTGAAAACTAGAGGAATAGGGCTGATTTTGAACACTGTGGTCTACTGATGTGGTTTTTCAAATTAATATTTTGTACAAGGCCCCTGATCTTGTACAGGCGTATTTAATTACATAAAATCACTTGTGTCATTGAAGATTGAAATACCTTGGTATATATGATATTTTGGGATATTTCCATGTACCCAGAGACGAGTGGATTCCTAGGATATAAATGTGATTTGCTTTATCTGAAATATAACTAACAATAAGCTTGCCTAATGCTTTTATGAAATTTCTACGCATTTCTAAGCTGCTCACCCAAAAGCACATGAGTGTTCAGAGCTAGTTTAGATTTTTACAAAGAAAAGATGCTAGACACAATATCTAGAACCAAATTCTGAAATCACACATATGCAAACACCGATCCTGGAGTGCTCACACTGATGCTTTTGTTCAGACCTATTCTAATGTAGTGTCCGGTAGTCTCTTTGTCCAGTGCTGTAATTTAATCCCTTCCAAACTTGATTTACAGCTCGAAGCCCTTCTAAGCTTGACTGCAGACCAGCAGTGGGAAGCAACACCACTCTGTAACTGAATAAAACCTGAGCAGCGCAGGAGGGATGGCTTCAGATTCTGATCCCAAAGATGGACTTTGTCCGTGCAAAAGCAGTACCGCCCTCACTTACGCAAACGTTGCTGTTGGACTTTCATTTACCACAAGCTGTTAGGACTTCAGTTTCACTTCTTACCAGAAAGAGGAGGCAGGCGTATATTTAGACTTTCTTGGGAAGCAGCTGCAAAATGAAGTGGGAGTGCATGCACGCACTGGGTCTCACGGACACACACGCAGACGCTGCTGGCTTTAGAGCAACTTCATAAACCCGAGCAGAAAGGACAGTGCGCAAAGGCCTCCTGCAGGTTACTGTGTCACTGAAGGGATGCGTTATTCATTTCAACATCTTAATGTCCTTATCATTGAAATAAATAGGTTGTTTGTTCAGTGCTGTCTCACTTGACAGATTATCACCTTCTGAACCGCCAGTTCACTTCTTGAAGCACTCTAGGGGCCTAGTCTCTACTTTCGTGCACCTTAAACCTTATCTCCATGGTTTTATGCCTTCCATGGGAACATAGAGGCAGCACTACCCATCTACTATTCTGATTTGATAGGAAATTACTTGCTACGTCTACATATAAAGTGAGGAATCCAGCTCACCCAACTTCAGCCAGTTAGAAGTTAGTCAGCCCATCTAAGATAGTTGACTTAGTCCTACAAGAAGTGCGGGAAGGGGAGGGACACTCCACAGAATGATCCTCCCACCCTTCTTAGGGACCTGATAGGTTGGGATGGCTTATCCCTGGAGGTGCTTCTTTCTCTGCTGGAGTCCAGACGACTGCCTTGCACTAGATGCCAGCGAAATGGCTAATGTTAGATGAGCTGAATCCCATGCGGTGTGCTAGCCAGCGGAAAGTCAGGCCCCTGCTTTTCCCTCAAGGTTTCTCCTTCACAGACCTTTCCCTTGTTAGCTGACAAAAGACTGAGAAATCAGAGTTTGCAGCAATTTGGCTGCAAGGCAGATAAAATCAGTAGTCAAACAAAGGCAGCTAAGAAAGCCAAGACTGCCTGAAAAGTTAAATGCATGCTCTTCTCATACAGACGAATGCATTTAAAATAACTTTAGTTTCCCCATTCTCACAGGGCAGCCCATTAATCTTTTGGTAACATCCATCATCATGGGCAGGCAACGCACCAGGAAATCCGCTCCTGGAGGTGCTCCTCTGCTCTCTCACACTGTTGTATCACCTGGCCTATTTACAGTCCTGTGAGTTTTTAACACCCCAAGGTCCCCTCAGAGTTGGCAGCGCAGAAATATTCCCTATTACTTGCAAATAGGTAACACGAAGATGTGCAACTGCTTTCTGTGTGGGAGATCCGTAGTAGATCAGGAGGGTGGTGAATGTTAGATATCCAGTGTTTCTAAGCTGGGCACCCATCTTATTTTTGTGCACCTGGTATAGGATTTGTCTTTTGAAATGTAGGCATTTTCAGTGCATGGCATCCACATCTTAAGTTCCTTTCAGTACTTAAAGGGGGCCTATAGGAAAGATGGGGACAGGATTTTTAGCAAGGCCTCTGGTGACAGGACAAGGGGTAATGGTTTTAAGCTAAAGGAGGGGAGATTTAGGCTAGATAGAAGGAAGAAATTTTTTACAATGAGGATGGTGAAGCACTGGCACAGGTTGCCCAGAGAGGTAGTGGAGGCCCCATCCCTGGAAACATTCAAGGTCAGGTTGGACGGGGCTCTGAGCAACCTGATCTAGTTGAAGATGTCCCTGCTCCCTGCAGGGGGGTTGGACTAGATGACCTCTAAAGGTCCCTTCCAACCCAAAGCATTCTATGATTCTATGATTCTATGATTCTATGACTCTATGATTCTATGATTCCATGATCTGAGTCAGTCATCCTACATACATACATGAGGACACATATTTCTCATTCTAGCAATAAAGAGGTGATGCTAGACCTATTTAATCCACTGACTGTGAAGAAAGGCGAGGGAATTAGATAAGATGTAGATATCTATACCATAGACTGCTAAAGCTGAAGGTGTCATGAATCCCATCTCAGTAAACCAGTTCTCCTAAAAGATGAGGCCAAGCTCCCTATGCACTCAGCAGAAAGAATTGAGTGACTCTGAGTCTGTTCAGAGTGTCTAAGCCTTCCCTTTGGGGGCTTTCCCTCTATATACAACATAGAAAATGCAGGTGTTTTCAGGGAACTTCTCACTAGACACTAACAGTTCAGTTGTTTAGATGGATTGGATCCCAACCCAGGTTTTCCGACCCCTGGATTAACTTCCCTAACTGGTGAAATAAGTTTTCTTCTAAGCTAGAAGTCTACCTTGAACAGTCAGTCTTTGGATGTGGAAGTATGCTATAGTACCTACCCATCTTCTGTAGACTGGGTGTACTGGAGGATGCTAAATGACCATGCACAGGTGAGTTGTTATGTTTAGGGAAGGTCACTGTACTTGTCTGAGTACCTTGTCTTCAACATCTCTATTCTCTGCAGGATCCATCTGACCCCACTTAGCTACAGCTGTGTCTAGCTGCAGATCTAACACCCCCAGGAATGAGAATGCTCCAGTTAAGACGACTCTCTTTCTGCTGGGGCTGTACAAAAAAGTTAAAAAAGCAAGCACATTTGTGATGAGTTGCAACATTCAGATAAAACAAACAAAATTAGAGAGGAAGGAAATAAATAGAATCATCCTGTTGTATGTGACAAGCAACTGTAGTAGCTTGCTCCATGCTTCATCGTGCTTAGGACTTCTGTATTCCTGGGCTTTCTCAAACATGCCCTAGCAATTTTGTCCACGGAGAAAAAATTATTGACCCTAGCTGACCCTGCTTTGAGCAGGTGTTTGGACTAGACGGTGTCCAGAGGTCCCTTCCAACCTCAGCGATTCTGTGATTCTGCAATTCTCATCATCAGTTTCGGTCTTTGGATATTGAGCAGTTGGGTCAGATCCTGTCCAGACAAGCAGTCTCTCTGGGTGCGCAGACTGCGCTATCTCAGCTGTGCGCATACCCGGCTGTTGATCTGAGCAGTGCAACAGCTTCCACATGTCCTGGATACGCCAGGATCCCTGCATGGGTGCCCAGATGCCCATGTGGAGTTTCTTAGATGGAAGTATGGGAGCCTGGTGAAGCTGAGCAACATGTGTTTAAAAGGCTGCATGGCATAAATAAATTTTAAGGGGGGGATGACAAAGCTGTGGCTTCTGATAGGGAAGCCATGCTGTTTGGAAAGAAGAAAGCTGAAAGAAGAGCCTTTGGTGACCAGATTTTTGTCTCTATTTTTGTCTATTTTAGTTACTACTCCTTGTATTTTAACCCAAATTACTCTTTAACCATTTAAGAATCATTTGTGACAGTTACTTGTCACAGTGCTAAACCAGATTACCTCCAGGTTTGTCAAGCTTCCTCTGCTCTCCCATGTATGGAAAAACATTACACTTAATTTGGTTTGTTTGGCCGGTGTGGACAGGGATTAGCCATGCTATATATGGACCATAAACACTGTTCTGGTTAACACTACGGTTGAGCCAAACCTGAACCTTTCATCTCTCCCTTTGCAAACTTTGGTGGTTTGGATGGAAATGGAACCTGTATTTGAACTACGCTTTATTTTTGTTTTTGTTTTGAAAGACCAAAGCCCAATCAATAACACTCTGGAAACCCAACATCCAGCATCCTCAGCCCACCTCTAGTGAACAGGGATTGAGCGCCTGTGTAGGCAGGGACTCTGTGTTGGGAAGAAAGCCAATACACAAAGGAAGGAAACTGTTTCAAGGAACCTGCAGTAACTTTCCATAAAAATCTCAGGGACATAAGGGCATGCTGAATTTTGTGCCATAATCCCCTCCAAGCAACGTGTGTGTTTGGTTAGGGAAAACATGGTGGTCCCATGTGGAACAAAGCTGGACTTTTGTAGGCTGCATATCCAGTTGGTTTGGTGTTAGGAATGACAGGGGAAAGCCTTCGTTTGCTTTTGACTCACAGTTTCAGTTTGCTATCTGGAATACCAAACCAGCCAGTAATGAAAATGGATTTCTCACATCAGATTTTTTAGATGCCAGAAATAATAATAGTATGGTGTTAACACCTCAGTACTTGGCTTTCTCTAGGTTGTCTTAACCTAGATAAATCTATTAATTTGTGTCTTTGTATCCACAGCAGTGCCTTAAAATTTGCACTTAATTGCAGCAGAAATAGTTTTAAAATCCATCTGTCTTACACTGACCATTCCTGTAGCATCTCACCACCTTCTGTATAATGTGTTCCCAATGCTAAAATAAAGATCTGTGGCATGGTATAGTAATTCCACTTACGCTGTTGAAAGGCTAACATTTCCTATTATATTTCTGGCTTCAGAATTATTGTAAAAATAGGCTCATCCTTACCATACAGTATTTACCAACTGGGCACAGTGGGTGGAGCACCTTGGCCCATAGCGTGGCTCTCCAAGTCTCTGCATATTCCCCAGAGGCTGTTCTGTCATCCTACACTGTATATGTTGAACTCAGTGCAAGCAAGCATGGTTCTAATGACTTTAGTGGACACTGGGTGAGGTCCACAGAACTGCTTGCGAGGTGGCATAGGTGTCAATTTCTTTCTCAGTCTCTTCTTTGTTGATTTTCATAGCTGAAGCTGCTAAATATCTAAAGGCAGGGATCTATGTCTAAGTTTAATTTTATTAACTCTGTCATGCTTCCACACAACAAATAAAATTATTTAAGAGTTTAAGCCACCAGCTAGCTCTTGCAATTTCTGGTGTTGACCTGTCTGTTCAAACCAGAATGCTGAAAACTGGGACCCTGTGTGAAGCAGTAATTAACTTTGGCTCTGGCAGCAGCCGTCCAGCCCTCACACCTCCACGGGAGATCTGAGTCAGTTAGGACATTACTATCGTTCCATGACTGGCCAGGAAAACACAGTGGGTAATTCATCAGCTAATGCATAAGTATGAGACGTCAACCAGAAAAACGTTAAGGCCTGTCCACAGGCTTTATGAAGAATGAGAGTGGAAGGATAATTTAGGTAATTGCATGTTTACCTACAGTAGGCTCTTGTCTTTGAGTACGTCTGTTCTTTTCTAGTTGGCCTACAGAGAGTATCACTGCCAGCTAATGAAATTCCCCCCTGCACCAAAAAGACCTAGTCCCACTGAAGTGACAGCAAGCAACAGTCCATGCATGTAAGTACACGTGTGAATCAAAGCTCATAACGTGTCTTCCTTGCAGACTCAGACCCTTGCACGCCTGATGCTCCACCTGCTGCCACTTCACCACCAACCTCTGAAGAACCTGGACCTTTCACAGCTCCAGCATCACCCTCCTCTTCCTCTGACACTGGTACTGCATCATTTTCACCACCGTTACCTGCCTGTGTTGCAGCCTTACATCCCAAACCACCTCCTGTTCCACCATCAACATCAGCTTCTGCCGCCACTGTTCACCCTGGACTCCCTTCTCTTCCTGCACCACCTGCCTCTACTCCATCCCTGCACCCTGGACTTTATTTGCCAGTAGTCCCAGCCGGCAGTGCCACCCACCTCATCAACTGGCTGCCCTTCCTCGCTTCCGCAACACTCGCCACCATTCGAGGGAAGGAGGAAGACCAGCCACCCGTAAGAACGGGCTCCCTGGAAGGCATGAAGCGCTGCAGCAGCACACCCCCACACCCCTCCCATGATGGAAATCCCCAGGCAGCACCCATGGGAGACAGGGCTCCGGGGGCTTCTTCCTCACCACCGGCTGCCCACGCCATGCCCCCAGGTTCTGAGCAGGCGTCGGTGAATGTGAGCGACATCCTGGCAGAGCTGCGGACGATGAACAGCCACCTCTCCGTCATCGCCCGAGCCCTGACACAGCTGGCGTCGTCACTGGCACCGCAGCAGGACACGCGTGGCACCCCACCTCCTTAGTGCTGGGCTCTGCACCGGCTCACCCTGCTCACAGGGGCTGGCGTTGGCTGGGGACAGCCCATGGTGGAGGTAGGGTGGAGGAAAGGGACCCTACCCAAACCTGCCCGTCCCATCTATGCCAGTTCGCTGTGCTCTCTGACACCGACCACGTCTCCCCAGTGGGTTTTTCTGTTTGTTTATTTCCTTCTTGTAAATGGCTGCATATATTAAAAAATAGTTTTGTGGTCTTGTTAATAAAATTGTTTATACTTCTTGCATTCCTTTCAGATGTGCTCGCTCCCCTCCTCTCACCCATTAACCACACGAGCACTGGTAGGAATCGGTGAGGTCTCACGCAGTTAATGCAGAGAATGTGAAGTGGTGAGAAGTTACCCACGACAAAATGCTCGGGGAGGTGACAAAACCCCTCTGAGCAATGTGGGGGGACACAGACAGGAAAGAACACAATAAAACTCTGAAAAATTTTCCTAATTCTCTCCATCCACGCTGCGTGGCATGGCTCTGTTGAAGTTGGAGCCCTTCCCGGTGCACTAAATCTCAGGGGTAATTGCAATTACCGACGCAGGTAAGGGCCGTGATAAATTGTTCAAAATACAATGCAAGGTCGTTGTCTAAGCAGTACTTGGTCTGAACAGCTACCAAACAGCCTCATCAACCTCTTGTCCTCTGAGAGCTTGTGAACCAGAGGCAGCTCAGCGCTTAGCTGGAGTGTATCTGGTTTATTTGCCAGTGGTGCCCGGGGTTCTTCAAGCAATTAGCCATGCGCACGCAGATAGAACCCGACATTTCACCATCTTTCCCCTATTGCCAAGCGGCAGTGGCTTGCCTAAAGGTGGCACTGAAGGCGTGAAACCTCAAACAATCCTCTTTGTGGATGGGGAAAGAGCTCTTGGGCATGAATCCAGGACTCGCCCCTCCGAGATGTGTGACCTGAAGAGCAGCTGGTGAGGTACCCTTGGATGCTGCCTGGCCTGGCAGAGGCAGCAGAGCTGGGAGCCAAAGGTTGGGATGCGCTCAGCGCTCTGGAAGAGCCCCAGGAAAGAGGACTCACAGCTTTTGCAGAGCCATTTTGTGCATCTCAGCCACAGTCTGCCCATAGAGCAAATAACCATCAGTCAAAATAAGATGTTTTCCCAAAGGTGGGCCAAGCACGGGGCCGGCAGAGGCTGAGCCAGGCTACGTGGCTGCTCTGTCTTTCATCCCAATGAATTAAAGTGAAAGAAATGCTCATGGCAAGCAAGAGGAAAGAAAAGCCTCTGTGAAGTTTGGTATGATCTCGCCTTAATTTAGCCATGCAGCCCTCAGATATCAGGATCTGAGGCCATCTCTAGGAAAAACCCAGACAAACAGACAGATCTCTAGATAAGATTAAAGAGGAAGTATTCTGTCTATTTGCAAATATTTCTGTTACACATGAGCCTAAGCCACAAAGATTGAATGAATATACAAACTTCCCCAAAGCTCAGGTGTATTTGAATTTGAGGTTTTGGTTACTGTATATATATTTATATATAAACCTATCCATATTTTTGAGTCTGTGCCTGAAAGACAAAGCAACTGCCCTGTTCAATCATGTTGTTGTTTTTTTTTTTCTAGGGCTGATCAGGCTCTGATGTGTTTAGCAAAAAAGGTGAAAAGACATTTCATAGATGGCCTTCGCTACCTTTTACTTTTGTGTGTTTCAACAAAAGGAGATAAAAGGAGTCTCCTAAAAACGTTTTGGCTTTTGATTTAGCTGTTGTAGTTTCCGTAGACGAAAAAAGCAAGAGTAAAGAAAAGTTTTTTGCTTTTCCTCATTTCATTAGGAAATATAGGACAGGGAAAAAAGGGGAAAGCTCTATGGTTAAAAAAATACAAGGAATATTTTTTTATTTTTACCCATCTTTCCCTCTTTCAATTTAATATGGTAGTAAATAATCAGCATATTCTCCCACTCTTGATAGTTTTACTTGATTTATCCTGTTTTTTTTGAATAGCAACCTTTCATGCCCTAATATTGATGAAAATCTCAGCGGAGCTGAGCAAGACACACAGCCATATTCCTCTGTAGGGATAACTTCAGAAAATCCTACTGTGCAGCTGCTGATGCTTTATCAACCAAGGTTAGAGCTGGCTTCCTTTAGGTGTCTAAGGGATTTGAGAACAGTTTACATGGCATGCAAATCCAGAAAAAGCCTGAAAAAGTTGCCTATAGCATTAGATATTCAGCTGTGAAGGCAATGCTCTTCTTTCTCAAAGATGCCACGAATGTGATCCAGCTGGCAGGGAGGGGAAAGCGCTGTTCGTGAGCCTCTTCCTAAAGGAACGAGATGTCTGTGGTCCCACAGCCAAAGCTATTAGATGCTAAACACCCTTGCAGTCTAGACTCCAAGCTGTCTGGTCCTGTGGCATCCTGACAACAAAGCAGGACCAGAGCCTGCAGCCAGAACTAGCAACTTTCAGATTTACATGGTAACCGCTGCTGGCTCTCACATGGGCACAGCAACCGGCTCCAGAGCTGACAAGACGGACAGAGGCTGTCTGTGGGTAGGGTCTGGCTGAAGCAAGCACGTGAGTCCTGACCGACCTGAGCCAGCCCGGCCAAGGCTCTGCTAATGCTGTGGCCACAGGGTCCACTTCTGCAAATGCTCGTGCAGGGGTGTGCGCAGCCCATGCTGAGCTCTGTTAGCAGCTCCTCAGCCAGCTGGTTGAACGCCAGCTCAGGTACGTCTGGGCAGCCCCACCACGGCACAAAAGGGCTTCCCCGCTATGCAAAGAGGGGTCTTGCCCATGGGTGTCTCTTCAATAACGTGCGTTATTCTCTACTCAGTGCATTCCATACGCTCGTGTCCCTTAGGAATTGTTTCGCTCATTCAACTTAATTGAACCACTTCAGCACTGCAAGAAAATGCTCCGACTGCATGGCTTGGATGGCAAGAAGGCTGCCTCTGTCTCAGGTTTTGTTTGCTCTTCTTGGCTTTCATCTGCAACCATCCAAACTTGGCTTGGCGCTGCCGGCCCCGCTGCTGCTTTCTGATCGCTTAGCGGTGTTACTGGCATTGCTGAGCTGCTGCTGCACACATGGTACTGCGCCGGGCGAAGGCTGGAGTGCAGCTCACAAACAAGTCTCCTAAAGCATCTGAAGCCGTCAGCAGAGCAGCTGAAGAAGGACAGAAACCCCGGTGCAGCTGGCACCGTCCCTGCACCGTGTCCCCGCAGTCTCTCAGCACCTGCGGAGACAGCATGTCCAGCCTACTTTAGTGCGACGGAGCCTCGTAACCCATAGCAAACAGTTCAAGAGACTTTCTTCTCTGAATTATTCAGTTTGATTCAGCTCAGAGAGCAAGGGGCTGAAGTTATAATGTCTTGGTGTGTGTTCAAAGTCCTGTGTAGAAATAACCTCATGGGCTCACACTCCAGTCACTGTTAAATTATTAAAAATCCCCTGCTGGCCTTCTCTCTCTTGGGACATCTTCAGTCTCTCCTTCTTCCTCTTCTACAGCCTTGTTATTTGTGAAGGCAGCAATTTATAGGGCAAGATTCATTTTATAATTGACAGATGCTTCTTTGGATTTCAACTAAAAAAATCTGAAACACTCCAGATGAGCAAAGCGTAAAGGCTAGAGGCCAGGTTGTTATTCTTAGAGTCACCATGGGTGATCATCACACCCCCTTCTGGCTCCACCATCAAAATCCTAAACACACCGATCTCATGTTTCACAGCTGCTTTATAAGCAAATATTGAGGGTGGGTTTCAAGTCACCACACCTTAATTATCTAAAAGTTGGTTTTGTAGGTTCCTCTGCAGCCATGGGAAGGCAAAGGCTTTCAGCATGTGATTGATCCTAGCCTAAGAAAGGTTTTTCAAATAAGTGGGAAGGCAGTTGACTTCTGGCAGTGTCCATCCCTCTCCCCTGACTATAGACAACAAGTTGAAGCCAGGTGCTGAACTTCTAGATGGCTGGAGGTAAATGAAACGAATCCTCTGTTCGGTAATTGCAGTTCATTTCAAACTGGTGAAGCATCAATGTATCACATTTTTTTGAGCCCTGATAGATGTGTGAGGAGCTGGAAGAGGGGAACTGGGAGCTCAGGAGAATAGGACTGACAGTAAAACTGGAACCCCCTGCAAAATATCCCGCTCCAGCCCCAGGCCAGGAGTTATCCTGTGCCCGGAGAGCACCAGGTCATTCCCTTCTCCCAGAGATTTAACTCCTCAGGATGTGGAACTGGAAGCTAAAAAATTTCATGGGATTTGAGTGATGTACTCAGTGTCTGCTACTCCAGCAGGAGTTATTTAAGGAGGCAGCAGGCTGTACAATATTGTATTAGGCTGCAACTCAAGAAGGTGGGAGAAATCACAGGTTTACCCAGGAGGAATAGGAAGCCGGGTGGTTTTTCGCTTTGTTTTCTCTAGTGCACACCGTTTTTCCAATATTTGTACACACATTCACTGCAACGACACTCAAATCCCCCAGTAAAAAGAATTTATAAAGAAGCATCGCTAGGGAGTGCATTCCTCTGCGTTAGCCCAGCTGCAAGCTGGCAGCTCGCAGAGCCTGGGAGTGAGCTCCCTCCTACAGAGAAGGTGGTTATTCAGCATAGCTCTGCCTGGGAAACATAAAACAGGTACCTTCTGCCAGATGCCCCTGTGGACACCCATCTCTGCCCACAAAGCCATACGGCCTGTGTGCCTCCAGCTTCCTCCCAGACCTTTCACTACAGCATTTTGCAGGGTTCTTTGGGTTTCTGTTCAATTTATTTCAGTCTGTGAGCAATTAGCCAGGACACCTGTGTCAGGATATTGGTCGCACCCATAACCACAAGGCTATATCCTGAGTCCACAGCTGCCAGCTTGGTGAGAGATGCTCTTTGGATGTCATGGGGCAGAAGATACTAGGCCACCAGTGTGGGCAAGGATACCCTGTGGCCGCGGCTGTCCCTGTCCCGGGGCACAGCGGTCGTGCTGATGCATGGTTGTGCTTGGGAGGGGGTAACTCTGAGTCACCCCGCCAGCGACTGAAGCCACATGCTTCATACCCGTCCCGTGGGCTGGGAAACCCTCTGCTCACATAACCCACAGGATGCAAGAGAAATACAGAGTCTGCCCGGCCTCATCTGGGTTTGGAGACCACTGTGCCAGAGAAACACCAAGGCAAGCAGCACCGCTCCCAAATTGCACAGGAGCTGAATGAGCCTGAACACAGGGCGCTTTCCTAGCCCGTGGCTGAGCCAGAGACTCCACATGTGAGGGCTTGCCTTGTGCAAGTTAAAAGGCACAATATTCTGTGCTTGCTTGGATGCTTCTGGTCGTCTCCCACATGGAATTTTCTTTCCCCTTGACAGACGTTGAAGCTCTGTTCTTGACTTAGCCACGAAGAGTTAGGCTGTAAGATGCAAGGCAATCAGTACTGGTCTTAAAGGAGGTAAAGGTGATGTACTCTGGGCCAGGTTTTCAGATGGCATGAATGGGTGAGACTCTGTCCTTTCTCCTGCGCGTGCCAGGACCACTGCACTGAGCGATGCCATCCATCTGCTCCTCCATAATCCTGATTGCTCTCTTGCCCCCATTTGTTTTACATGTAAGTTGTACATTTTCAGAGCAAGGACTACGTTTTTGTTCTGCCATCATGCGAAGTTTAGCATGGGAGGGGACTTTAAACACCATAACAGCACAAGCAATTATTAATAGCAAGCCATATCATGAAACCGAAATCTTCCTCTCAACGAAGAGGAATTCAGTAACATAGAAGTTGAAGACAGAAAAGTATACCACAACCTCTTGCTGGGTTTTGCTGCAGACTCTCTCTAAAATAAGCTGGGCAGAAACAGTAACTTCTCACTACTGCTTTTGCTTGTGGAAGTGGTTCCCAGACACTTGCTGTACAGCATATAATGTCGGCATCTGATTTGATCCACATCGTTCCCATCCACTACTCAGTCTGGATTTCCCATTTATCTTGAACTTTGGCTGAAATCTCATTTTATTCAGAGACAGATCTTATTGGAACAGCCTTCATGAAGAGCTTTGCTGCTTGTAACTGTCATTCAAAACGTATTTGGAACAGAAAAATGTGGATTTGCACCAGCTGAAGCACTTGATGATTCATGGCGATGGCAACAAATTGCTTTTGTCACAAAACAAAAATAAGAGGCCCCTGAAAAAAGTCTGAAAAGACTTTTTCTATTTCTTAATATTTATTTTATTAAAGATAGTAAAACCATGCCAGTAGTTCAAGAATTAATTGAAGCGTTTTGTTTCCTCTGCATTCCCACTTTATCCATTTCCTCAAAATTTTTTGACAGTATTTATTTTGGGTCAATAGAAGATGACATTTCTTCTCCCTGTCAGCAGAATCAAAACATCAGATAGTCATGTGGTTCTGCTAGGAGAATACACTCAATTCTTAGGTTAACTTGGCTATTTGTGAGCTGAAATCCAAACCCCACAGTTTCTTCCAGATTCTCCAAAATGGTGAAAGCGTTGGTGACACCAGTCCAGTGTCCCACAGTCCACGGTACCTGTCACCAGTGAAGTGGTATATGGCTCTACTCCCTAACCTTGATTAGAAAGGGAACTCACAGGCTTTTAGGTGATATAAATTTCCATGGGACTTTGAGCTTTGATTGACCAGCCAGAGCAATTTGATCTGTTCCAGATGGGACCTGACTCCATGTGTTTTAGTAAATGTTGGTAGATGTTGGACTTTTCAAGCCATGCCAACCAACATGTGATAAAAGCTTCCAGGGGCTTATTCATTTCTTCCGTATAAAATGAGGCAATTTGCACATTTTATGTTAATTCTATATTGACTATCACTCTTAGGAGGTAAGGATGTCATTATTTTTTAAACACACAGGGCTTTACTCAATCAGACTCATTTGTTTCCTCTGATGGAAGAAAAGGGCCTGAGGTGGAGAGAAGTTAAGAGCTGACTAGGAGGTTTTAACTGAAGTAGTGGGATGAATGTGAGCCAAGGAAAATTTAGGCTGCACATCAGGAAAATTTTCCTAACAACGAGGTCTATTACTACGTGGAATGGTCCCCCCAGGGAAAAGGGGGAAGCTGACTAGACAAAGCAATGAAGAACACATTGTAGGGAGCAACCTTTAAACAGTTGGGGAATGGACCAAGTGACCTAAGTGCATTTTCCATCTCTAATTTCTCTGACTCAACCATTACAAGGGTACACTGTAGAGTGTATGACTCCTGTGCTCTGCCACATCAGTACTGCTTTGGGAAGATTTCCCACAAAGCCAGTCCTCAGGATGCAAAAGACACCAGTGCTCTGACCTCCAGGCCTCTTTGCTGGGGTCTACCAGGCGTAGGCTGTTCTTGCTGGGACCGCTGGCTACCTATGGCACTCACCCAGGGGCCACAGGGTGCATGAACTCAGGTCAGTTTTGACTGGACCTTTTTCATTCTTCAGATTTGCTTTTCTTTGCATTTTTTTCCTGACTTCTTCCTCTTGTTTAACAAAGCTTTTCACGCTCAGAAACCACTAAGTTGCTATCACACTGTTCTCTAAGAAAATCAGTTTAAGTTTGCTTGGCCACAGCTTTAAGAGGCAAACTCAAGCTACACAGAAACCTGACACAGAGGTGAATTTTCTCAGCATCTTTTGATGCCCATGTGACAGCTAACACATTAGCAGACACCCAGGATCAAACCACGAGACATTTCTAAGTGTCCAGAAATGTCCACAAAATGTCCATTGAGTTCATTTGGTCCATGACCTTGGGCTCCATGTTATGGTGGTCACTCAGGACAGGAGAGGTGGTGTGTTGCGTGGAGTTACTGGGCACCAAAGCCAGCTCAGGTTGGGTCACTGCTGCATTTGCACTGCTTCTTGTGAGGTTTGTCCTCCATTGCTTCAGGAGGTTCCTGCTGCTCTGGCCTGGGCCTATCCACAGTCACAGATGCTTCGGGGTGTCCTGCTCCTGCGTGGACTCACCCCCAGCCTGCTCGCTGGTGGGGTGGGGTGAGAGGCAGAAAAGGCCTTGACTCTGTGCAAGAACTGCTCAGCAGTAACGAAACCATCCCTGTGTTATCAACGCTGTTTTCAGCACAAATCCAAAACATAGCCTCATACCAGCTACTAGGAAGAAAATTAACTTTACCTCAGCCAAAACCAGCACATAGCCAAAAAATTCTGTGGGAAGAGCCAGTTTCACCACATTTCTCAAGGAAATTTCACCCAAATCTACCTGGACTTTAGTAAAGCCTTTGACACTGTCTCCCACAGCATTCTCCTGGAGAAGCTGGCGGCTCATGCCCCTGTGCTCAGCACTGGTGAGGCTGCACCTTGAATACTGTGTTCAGTTTTGGGCCCCTCAGGACACGAAAGACACTGAGCTGCTGGAGCGTGTTCAAAGAAAGGCAACAAAGCTGGTGAAGGGTCTGGAGCACAAGTCCTGTGAGGAGCGGCTGAGCTGTTTAGTCTGGAGAAAAGGAGGCTGAGGTGAGACCTTATCGCCCTCTACAACTACCTGAAAGGAGGTTGTAGTGAGGTGGGTGTTGGTCTCTTCTCCCAAGTAGCAAGTGACAGGACGAGAGGCAATGGCCTCAAGTTGCGTCAGGGGAGGTTTAGATTGGATATTAGGAAAAATTTCTTTACTCAAAGAGTGGTCAAGCATTGGAACAGGCTGCCCAGAGAGGTGGTGGAGTCACCATCCCTGGAGGTGTTCAAAAAAATATGTAGACGTGGCACTTTGGGACATGGTTTAGTAGGCATGGTGGTGTTGGGTTGACGGTTGGACTAGATGATCTTAGAGGTCTTTTCCAACCTTAAGGATTCTATTCTGTTCTATTCTATTCAAAACTTTGAAGCGATCATACTCCAAACGGCATCTTTTGGCATCTTTTAAAAAGATACATCATGGATTTTTTGTTTTGTTTTGCTTAAAAGCAGGTTTTCTTTTCAAATTTTAACTAATGAGTGTAAAACAAAAAGTACTCCTGCTATAACTTAGAGAACTGAACTTTTTTTCTTTTTTTTGTCTTCTCAGAAAAATGGTTTAATATGCCCAACTACAGTGAACTTTGTGCCTGAGTATTTTTATCACCTTTCAAGAAAAAAACATCTTCAGAATATCAACATTTCCATAGAAGAGAAAAATACATCCCTCTTTGGCTTATTTATTGTTTGGGCAGGAATTGCTTGAAAATATAGGCAAGATAATGAAGGGCCATTTCTGCTGTGCCTGTGCTGGAAAACCTGTATTTATTCTTAGTTTAAAGCTGGCCCTGAAAACACATGTTTTGAAAAAATAATAAGTATGTTATAGGACAAATTCAGTGTACCATGAATAAGGCCAGAGGAGCTGTGTAAATTTCTGACATAGATTTCGTTTGTGCAAGTTGGATTCAGTTTTTCTTTTCGGCAGCCTTCAGCAGCATTTAGCGCTGTTGTCTCAATTCACATCTATTTCTTCTGTGTGCTAGGTGCATGCATGAATGCACTGACATCTAACAACGAAAGAGCAGCTTCATGGAAGAGAGGCAGCAAACCAGCTCTATATTCAGTGAAAGCTGACTGCAGACCATAAAAAATAGATATGTGAATGCAAAGAAGAAATGGCTGAAAAAGGCTTCTAGAAAAAGTGATTATTTCTAGAAGTTAAAGGAAAAAAAAAAAACAACTGAGTGATTAATAAGTAATGACTTTAGAAAACGCACTGGGACAAGACAGGACAAATATCACTTAGAGTAGAAAAAAAAAGTCCATGTCACTAACACCTTTATCAACACCACTTTCGTTTTACCAGTTCCTGTCTAGCCAGGAACTAATTTCTTTACAGTTACTGAAGCAAAGTAACCACAAATCAAACAGTAGGAAAATGATAACCTGCTGAACTCCATAGAGGCCTCTTGAGTGGGTTTGGTGACACCTGAACTATGCTTAGACAGTTGTGAAATGTCTAATGTGGGTCAGTCAATCAGGCTTTGCCCCTGAACTTGTCATTTTGTGAGACAAAGTGGGAATAAAACCCACAAATATTCAGAAAAGTCAAAACTGTTAAAAATTATTTATAAGCAAAAGTTGGATATTTCTTGGAAGGTGACATTAGGAGCCTTTAATATATTATGAGAATATAAAGCATGAGGGGGAGTATAAAGTGCATGGAGAGACACCGTTCGCGGGAGTTTTTCGAAGTTATGTTCCATTGGCTCGGGCTGCACCTTTCTAAAATGAAACTTAACAGGCCAATAAATATAGCACTGCTGAGCAAAAAGAAGAAATCATACTAAACTCTGATTATGCTGACATCAGCTGGCCTATAAATTATCGCCCAATAAAAACTATCAAGATGTGAACAAAAATATCCCAGATCTCCATTCTGGGAAGAAAAAACATCTTGGAGCTGTTCCAGCATTATAATTCTTACATTTTTTTTATTGTGATCATGTAAAGGTCTATCCATTTGGCCAGATTCATCCCTGGGCTTCTTTTGCATTCACAGTTCTCTAGAAGAAAATTTCTATTTTTAGGAAGCTCTTTCTTGATCATCTTTAATGACTGAAAGGCATAATAAAAGCTTTGGCCCATAGCCTTGGCCAGTATAAATCATTGTGTTTACACCAAAGTCAAGGTACCCAATCTAATTTACATTACCTAAACGTATTGCCCTGAGTTTCTTTGAATACTTCATTTATTGCTATAGGCAGCTATGGTGTAGACTTGCCATGGTTGTACTGGTTTCTAGGAAGCTATGAAAATTTGTGCTGCCTGGAGGTCTGTCACTTCACAACAGAGAAAATGATCTGGGAGGTTTGTGGTATCTCTTGGAAATCCCAGGGGATCCCTGTCTCTGCTGCGTATTTCTCAATTTACATTGCTTTAAAGTGAAGATTTCAGTGAACACAGAGGATTTATCTCTACAGCAGCAATTACAGAATCATAGAATCATAGAATGCTTTGGGTTGGAAGGGACCTTTAAAGGTCATCTAGTCCAACCCCCCTGCAGTGAGCAGGGACATCTTCAACTAGATCAGGTTGCTCAGAGCCCCCTCCAACCTGACCTTGAATGTTTCCAGGGATGGGGCCTCCACTACCTCTCTGGGCAACCTGTGCCAGTGCTTCACCACCCTCATCGTAAAAAATGTCTTCCTTATATCTAATCTGAATTTACCTTCTTTTAGTTTAAAACCATTCTGCTTTGTCCTATTGCTACAGGCCCTATTAAAAAGTCTGTCCCCATCTTCCTTATAAATGCCCTTTAAGTACTGAAACTCCATTAGTGGAGTCCCTGTGAATGAAATGGGAGGAGAAAAGACACATTTCAATATGATCTCCTCCTTGTAAGAGATCTCAACAAGGCTCTGAAAGGTAGATTTTTATTTTTCCATTGTGTTGTGTATATAACCCCCCCTTGACAGGCAGAAACTGTATTTCTGATTGCAGAACAACTCTATTGTAGGCCTACTGCTTCTCCTGATAAATCCAGTAACTCCCTAAAGAAGCTGAGAACACTCTGCCCACTACCCATACTGCCAGCTGGGGCAAATCCAGCCAAGAGGCAAGATATAACAGGAGGCAGGTGTCTGTCTTAGGTGAGGGTAGAGGTTTGGTGGAGTCCAGGTTCTTCTTGCAGGTCAATCATCAGGCTGATTTGGAGCAAACCACGTTGCAAAGCTACTAGAAAGGCAATACTGTCCCAAAAGAATGATATTATTATTGTAACTTGGGAGCCAGCTAAGGTTCATGACTAAAGAAGCTCTGTCCCAGGCAAATGCAGCAAATTACTTCTGGCCAGAGCCGACACAAGGTGTAGGTGGAATGGAGGTGTTCATTCCAACAACTGAAACTCTTTGTTCAATTGATACTTTAATTTTGTACACACCTTCTGTTAGATTTCAAAATTACTCTCAAGACTACTTCTACCCATGTCCAGATTGACAGTCTTCACGAGGCTGAGCACGGTGCTTAGGTCTCACCTCAGCCCAGACTACAAGCTCCTGCATGGACCCATGCTGGTAGGTGCTCCTAGAGCAAATCTAACATACAGTTACGGATGGAGGACCTTCACAGCACAGGGTGGCAGAGACGGCTTTTGGTCTGTATAACAAGCTGGGGATTAAAGTGCTTTTCTGGGAAGAAAAACTGCGCTCCCATGTGGGCTCATCCTGAGAGATCCCATCTCCCTGGAGCTTCCGCTGGCTTTAGAGTGTTGGAGCACAGATTGTCTCTATGCCACGTGTTGAAGAGAAAAAGGGAAAGGTTATCTGGCTTTTGTTTAGCACAGTGGACTTGGCATTCATCTGAGGAACATATTGCAGGGTTGCCATTCTTGCTTAGTGGGGCTGCTTTTAAAAAAATAAAAATACCTGGGGTTTAATTGCTTTTGTTTCATTTCCCGGACTTTTCTTCTGCTAGATGCTTTTGATCACCCCATTGCAAGCCATGCAGTGATGTGTGCCTTCTCTGACTGGTTCATGATCTCTGAGGTAGGCAGCCAATCTTGTGTCATATCAACATAGATCCAGCTGCTAATAAATAGGTAGCCATGACACAGAGTAGAGGCCTCTTGAACAGAAAAGGATATCTTAAGAGTGTAGCCTAGCAGACTCCTTTAGTTAAACTCATGAGGTTTTTGTCAGTGAACTGCTAATTCTAAGAACTATCAGTTCCCAAACTTAACAGTAAAAAATGAAAAATCATAATTAGAAGAAAACGGATCATGAGAACTCAGGTTATGCCCTCGTCTGAAAGATGCTATCTCTGTACCACGCAAACCCTCCGAACATCAGTTTGGGTAACGACTGGGAGCAGCAGTGGCTCAGACTGAGAGTGTGCCACCCACTGAGTCACTGGGACTGCTTCCTGTTGGCATGGTCCTCCTTCGGTAGGAGCTATTCTTCTGCTGAACCTCCCTCACTTCTTCTTACACACAGAAAGCAGAAGTGATATGAGTCACCTCACAAGACCACCTGCTAAATTCTTCTCCTGTGGTCTTGACCCAGCTGCCACCTGCTAATAATGAATAAAAAGATACATGTCTTCAAGATATTGTTCAGAAGGAGAGACTCTTTCTTCAGGATTAATTTCCTAAGGAGAAGCAATAAATACCCAAAATATGCCTGCTGACTTCCCAGGAACCCCCAAATTCTGAATTTTTTGGTCTTTATGGGAGCCTAACCACAGCTGTTACTCATCTGTAGTGAAATAAAATCCATTTTAAGGAAGTAGAACACATATTAAGTATTTTTTGTTTGAACATGAGTGAAATAATTTTCAAATTTGTCTTTAAAAATGTGCCCATTTTCTGTCTTATACAGAACCCTCCCAAGCGTAAAAGACTAAGGAGTCTTGTATTCTGGCTTCCATCTCCAGTGTTGCTCTAAACCCTTTCTTCATATCAT